>JAJOZX010001041.1:205000-240000 GCA_023014485.1 Bathynomus jamesi | reverse complement strand
ACGTTATAGGTTGAGGTATGATAGATCAGACTACAGTATATTTAGGTTATATAAGTTAATTAAAATTGTGGGTGAGTTAAAATTAGTTTACGTGCAGCGAAGGAGGTGAAATTCGTGCAATCCGTTTTTGACATTTTGATTAGTTTTTTTTATAAAGGATTCGACATTTATTTTTATTTTTACCGAATGCTGATTAATCTATCGGTAAATAATGGTTTTCTACATTCATTATTTAATCGTTTAGGGCTTTTTGTCAAACCTTTTCTTGGAAGAATATCGTGTGTGTATATATATATATATATATATATATATATATATATATATATATATATATATATATATATATGAATAGAAACGACATAATATTAAGGAACGTTTCTGCACACGCGGAAGAGAAATAACGAATAAATGAAAATGAGGCGAACCGCCCGGGAATCGAACCCAGGCCTTCCAATTGCCGGTTGGATGCGCTACCATTGGAAGGCCTTGGGTTCGATTCCCGGGGTTCGCTCCTTTTTCATTTATCGTTATTTCTCTTCCGCGTGTGCAGAAACGTTCCTTAATATTATGTCGTTTCTATTCATTTATATACTGCGTGGTCATTGCAGTTAAATGTATATATATATATATATATATATATATATATATATATATATATATATATTTTTTTTTTTTTGTAAGTTCAGGAAGAACCGATTCGCCTCTATTTAAAAGGGCATATCTCAGCGAAAAACAAAGAAAAAGTGAGAGGAAAGACAGAGGAAAAAGAAAGGGTGGAGGGGACAGTCGAAGTGGAAAAAGACCAAGGATGACAAGGACTGCAGGGTAGAGCCCCATCATCCTTGGGTGCTAGGGCCGGGAGGGCGCACGTGAAACCTCCAGGAACAAGCACGTACAAACGAGTACAAAGAGCACTCAAGAGAACGAGCTTAGAACCCCCTTGCGGGGATATATATTTCTGTATCTCGTATCGTATCGCGATACATTTTTATTATTTGTATCGTATCGAAAGATACGATACAAATAAGTGTCAGTAACGCGGTACTTTATCATAGACTCAGTCAGTGAACAAACCTCGTCAAGAATTATCTAATTATTTATTTAGCGAATAATTCATCAGACATTCAACAATTGCACGTGTATCATTTGATAAAAGAACTCTTCATAAAATACAACACTACACTGCCATCAAGCGCTCCGGTTGGGAGACTTTTTAGCATAGCTGAAAATATTTTTCCTTCAAAGAGAAACAGAATGTCTAAAGAATTGTTTGAGAAGTCACTGTTTGTAAAATTCAATAAAAATAGACAGTATTCAGTTGTTTCATATATATATATATATATATATATATATATATATATATATACAGGGCGTCCCAAAAAAATGTATACACACTTTAAATACTTATAAAGGCAGTGTTTATTAAAATACATTTCATTTTCAAAATGTAATAGAATCTACAGACATTATTTAATTGTTTTGTCAACGCCTGTTTTCAAACTGACGTCCGTTCTGGTCCAGGCACTGCTGATAACGCGAAGCAATGGAATCGCAAACATCACGAAACATTTCGTTTGGTATTTGTGTGCATTCTCGTTCAATGGCTGCTCTCATTCAGCGACTGTTGCAGGTTTTATAGCGTAGACTTTGTCTTTTAAGTATCCCCATAAAAAAAGTCTAGTGGTGTGAGGTCTGGTGAACGCGGAGGGTATTCTACGAAACCCCTTCGTCCAATCCACATCCACATCGTGCCAAGTACCACTCGCAATACTCCACTCTTCGGTCCGGATCATCTTCATTAATAGCATGGACTAATCTTGGAATGTAACTTTCCATTGACAGCGCTTCAAAATGCGTTGGACAGACGATTCTGAAATTCCTACCTCACGACTCGCTTGCCGCACAGATTTCTTGGACTTTGGTGATACGTTTCCAGTACTCTTTCTTGCTTTGTGGGGCTTGTCGATGTCCGTGGTCTTCCGGAACGCTTCTTGTGGACATTCTGAACAGTTCCATCGGCTTCAAACTTATCTCTAATTCGAGTGATGGTAAGTCGCGTTGGTGGATCTGTTTGAAACTCCCTCCTAAACTGTCTTTGCACTTCAACTGCGTTTTCACACTTCGAGTAGCATTTTAGAATGAATTTCCTTTGTTCAAAGCTTAGTCTGACTGCCATTATTAATTATAATGGGTTTAACTTGGAAAGAAAGAAACATCAATTGAGCTAGCAGCTGTTAAAGTGTGTATACATTTTTTTGGGACGCCCTGTATATATATATTATACATTATGTATATACTATGTATATGTGTGTATATATATATGTATCGTATCGCAATACATATATTATTCATATATCTAGTATCGTAACGAGATACATTTTTGCCAATGTATAGAGTATCATATCGCGTTACTTTTTTTGGCCCCGATATACCACCCTGTATATATATATATATATATATATATTAATATTATATATAATATATTATATATATATATTAGTGGTGCACCGATTAATCGGTATCGGCACCTGGCATGCCGATATTAAGAAAATACCTTGCATTGCCGATTAATCGGTAAACAGCGATTAATCGGCATGAAAGGTGCCGATACCGATTAATCGGTGCTTATATATATATATATATATATATGGGATTGAACTCAGAATGGTCCCATGAGGTTTTTTCATGATACACACAGACCGTGCATGGAACAAGGAACTCTTCTGGGAAAATTAAATCCACTATATATATATAATATATTATATATATAAATAAATAAATAAATTTATTCTCCAGTTATTACATATGGCATCTTGGAAGGCATATAAAGGGGACTGGGCATCCGCAGATCAACGAAACCCAACTAACTGGCCGCTTCAACAGGACCCGCATATTTCAACCTTTCCTTTTTTTTTTATGTGGACGCCTCGTCATGTTGTCTCTCATTTATAAGGAAGTAATTAGAATAGAACCGAGGATTGGGTGTTGCATACGAAGTAAATTAAAAATAAACTCAAAGTTGGCTTGCGTAACTCCACTAAAGAAGAAAGAAAGAACTAAGTTTTTTCATGATCCCTTAATTGCCCTATTCAGAGTTTCAAAGTCCCCAATTTGAGTTTGATTGGAGTATTTACAAAGGAAAAAAGTATGTAAATTGCTTTTTTATATTAGCATTTTTAGTGTAGTTGTTACGTATGTTTTTTTTTGGCATGGCATTGTAAAGGCTAAGAATAAGTACGTGTACGCCATTATTCGGATGTGTCAAAATGTTTGTATAAGCCTTTTCATTGAAGGCTTTACAAAGAATATTGTTAAAGGAATGTATAAGGGTAAATGGGAACATCCAAGAAGCTTATTTCCCCACAACGTGGGGGTGAGTGGGCCTGGAGGGTCATCCGAGCCAGAGAAATGGTCACGGCCAACTCAACTCCGCCCGATGCTAGCGACGAACCATCGCCACAACGCTCGGGGTTCGCCACCTCGCGTTTAGTATTTGGCGTAAAAAAAAAATTTCATCTTCATTATTAGTAACATTAAAACGATAGTATTTTATAAATTAAAGCATTAATGTCGTTAGTTTATAAACAATGTAATCAGTAAAGTGTTCCGTATGAGGTGAAAATTTTGAATCGTTTGGTTTCGTATTACGTGTCAAAAATAGGTTAAGGAAAGGCTTCTCTCAAAATTAAGTTCTAAATTGGGGACCGCGTAGACACTAACCAGGAATTGACTAGTTTTCTGTTTTGATCCTACAGTATGTACCAAAAGAGAAACTTAGACATTCAATTTTAAGCACCTTTTTATTACTTGGAACGCAAACGTTACAAAAAGACCAGTTTGGGTACTTCAACTCGAAGGCTTTACGGACTTCGCTGTTAGAACGTAACATTAATTTATAACAGATATAAAAAGTAGACAAAATTCACATTTATCTTTGCCTAAATGATAACGCGTACATTGAAAAACTCTTCCTTTGTACTTATACAATATTTCGATCGTAAACTTCATTCAACGTTCGTCTTCAACACAAAAAATGCGTTTCATTTTCTTGCTTGCATACCGCCTGCAGACGCTTCCAAGCAGGTAAACAGAGCGTCGTCAAACATCTTTGATCTACGATGTGATTGCGCTAATAAAAGCAATTTGTTCTGCTAATTTCTGTTAATTTGAACATTTTTCACGTTTAACTCGTTCATTTCTACCTGTCTCCTTACACGATTACAAAGACACACACACACACACACACACACACACACACACACACACACACACACACACACACACACACACACACACACACACGAGGAGTGTCTAATGCAAGCTAATGATATAAGCAAGGAAATAGTTATGGATTGAATGTTCATTGGATTATAAGTCAAAGCATTGTTGGTTTTCGTGGTGAGGAACCATGAACAGAGGCCTCGTTAGTGCGTTGACCCTATATACTTGCTTGGCAATGATGCTGTGTGCTGCTCGTACCCTGAATGGGTGTAGTAGTAGTAGTAGGAGTGCTTAGGGTCACAATATCATGTAATTGTGCAAATGATAATACAAACACACATTTGGTACACATACCCACATACCCTTTCTGACATAACATTTATGAAAAAAAGTTGGGCATCATTTGCAACCTTAAGCACCTTAACTATAGAATATTTAGGTGGTCTGAAATAGTGAGACGTTTACATTCTGTCTACAACTTGTGTGTGTGTGTTGTATATATATATTATATATATATATTATATATATATATATATATATAGTGATTAAAAAATCCTGCCTCAAAATAACTATATTATAAATATCTTTGAATTGGAATTTTTTTAATCACTTGTACTATATATATACATACATACACGCTTACAGGTGAGAAAAAGTGTAAGAATAATAAAATTTTAATATGGGTTCGAAGCAAGGTACACATTGATCGTTAGCGATCCAATCGTCGTAGTTTGATAGTTTTAATAAGTAATATAAATAAAAGTCAGTTTTACGATTTTTGGCTTGTAATAGGCTCGTTTTATGCCGAATTTCGAGACATAAATTACTCGTCGTTAAATTTATTCCGTCGAACGAACTATGAAACACATTTATAATATCAGATTATATATATATATATATATATATATAGGTGGGGTGAACTCTTGACTTGAAGAATGTTCACACCTCACTTGGCAGGATTTACTTAATACAGAAGTATTTATAAGCGATATGCTGGACTTAGATTTTAATTTTAAAATCTCGTTAATCACGTCGGGGAAAGTTGTAGTTTATAAGAATTTATTTGGGGGAAGAGAAAGGGAGGGGGTGTTTACGGTGGGGGTAAAATGATTATTTACGTTGAGATTGTATATCGGTGGGCCCCGGCACGAGATGAGGCTGATAAAATTTGGAGTTATGCGTTTATAAAAGGATGTTATTACGTCATTTCTGTTGTATTTTTTATTTATTGTATATTTTTTATGTTCAAATATCGCAGTTTTTTTAAAAAGCTTTAAAAAAAAAAATTTCCTTTTTATATTTGCTGATTTTAAAAATTTTTAAGAAATAATTCTTTATATATTTAATGACGAGAAATTGCGAGTTTTTAAAATACCTTTTTAAACGATTTTTACTGAGAAATTATCGCCGTAATCATGTGTTATTAGAGGAAAAACCACTAGAATAAAGTAATTTTAAAGCGAAACGTGTACATATTTTTAGTCCGATTACGCTACGGTATGACGTCATGCTAGGATGTCACACTGAACTGTCACACTGCTTCAGTGTGCATGATATGAAGTCTCGTAACGGTGGAAGGTATTTGTCGTGAAACTGAATGGAAACCAATTTAATGGAGAGGTTTGCCCGTGAAAGGAATTAAGGGCACGACTGACCCCTCCGCAAAGGTCATTATCTCCCTCCCCTTTTGACCTCCTGTGACCTTTTCACCCCTCTCGCATTCCTCTCTTAACCTATATGGAAAGGACACGTGCTGTGCCCCGTTCTTTTCGGTTTTTCTTAGATTTATATTTGTATTGTGCGGAGGATAATTCAGATATTAAAGACGTTTGTGCACTGTTTGGTATCTGTACTTATTTAGTGTTTGTTATATGATGTTCTTTTTCACCTTTAAGACGTCTTCTATTTGTTGTTTGCTATTCTTTTTTACCTTTAGTACGTCTTCTATTTGTCATTTGCTGTTATCTTTCACCTTTAAGACGTCTTCGATTTGCCATTTGCTGTTCTTTTTCACCTTTAGGACGCCTTTGATTTGCCATTTGCTGTTTTTTTTTCACCTTTAGGACGTCTTCGATTTGCCATTTGTTGCTCTTTTTCACCTTTACGACGCCTTTGATTTACCATTTGTTGTTCTTTTTCACTTTAGGACGTTTTCTGTTTGACAAAAGTAAGTTCAGCCGTTTCCAGACATGACTCTTCAATTTGTTTGTAATCTCTTTCCAAACACAAGCAAACAAAAAACATTGAAACGAGTGACTCGAGTGAAAATTAGTAGCAATAAATTTTACACATTGCGACTCAAATAAAGCCTGATTTTTTGTTATAAATATTTAAAAATTGAAGTTCCGTCAAATTAACTCATATTCGAGCCTTTTAATAACATTTGTACGCTTCGTAACCAACGCCATTTTCGTTCGTTCACAAACAAAAGCTAAGAAGAAACTTGAGCAAATTCTTCAATTTCATTCTGTTTGTTGAAGCGTAGCCGAAGTTGAGCCATTGTGAAGGAACACGGTTATCTCCCTATGTCGAACAGAAGATATATTTAATATGCACGCGCAGGTTGAAATAATGGGAAATTAATTCTTGTCTCTTTCATTTCAGGTTTGTCATCTTTTGCAATGGGTTGAAAGTAGAATTAGAGATTGTTGTGTGTTGCCTTTAATTGGTGGGAGACTCCGAGTGACAATGTCACAGGTAAGTGCTAAAAATCTTGTATATATATATTATATATATATATATATATATATATATATATATATATATATGCGTGTATGTTGTATTCAGTGATCATTAAATTTGTTTTTTCCCCATTTCAAGAAAAATTGGTGTGTTCCTTGACCTGTTTACAGCTTTATTGTACATGCTTAGTGTGTATATATATATATATATATATATATATATATATATATATATATATATATATATATATATATATATAAAATAAAGGCTTCTCAGTTCAGTGAGCTCGACTGTACATACATATATAATGTAATAATAATAATATAGTAAGAATAACCCCCGAAGACAACCCAGTTTGTATCCGTTGCTTCTGATTCCATTATGGAATTGCGCGGATGTATATAAAGTATATTTGCATATGGTTCGGTGAAATTCGCTTATTTCTCGTGTTGACACGTTTTAAAAGTTGATTTAAATATGTATAAAAAAAAATTTACTCAAAACTCGTTTTAAAACACGGAGCGTTTTTACCTAACCAAAACTATGTAAGTCACTTAAGTATACGGACAATATTCGATTTGTGTATAGTAACGCGATTTTGAAAGTTTTAAGAATCCAATTAACTTTGATTTGTGTATGATGTTGTTGTTGTTGTTGTTCGTGTTACACTCGATACTACAGTAAAAAAAAGAAAAAGAAGAATCAAATTCAAATGGTCGAATTTGTGCCACACTCGTTGGTTTTGGTATGATAAATGCCTCATTTCGGCGAAATAAATTTTGAACTTCGGACGAAAATGGTTTTGCAAAAACTTCGAATTTGGATTCGGCGTAGGAAGATCTTCGCTCGGGACAAGTTTTATGCGCGTTCGGCCCTTTCCTATTGTAATGGATCGCCGCTGGATGTGAATAGATGAGAGTTCGAATAGATTTGAACTATGGGAAGGCAGCTACACACGGGAACAAAACACGCAATTCCTTGCTCGCTAATTAATGCCGACATCACTAAAATGTTTACAAAGATATATATATATATATATATATATATATATATACCTGCACACGTCAAGACATGCAAATCCCATATTTTTCAATTATAAATGCATGTGTGGCTGTACACATTAATCAGTGTGCGATGCATTGACACCGTATGCGGACATGAATTCTGAGTATTAAACGCTGTTTGTGTGAGAAAATCAGTTCCTTTGAATCCTTTCGAGACTTATTTGTGTAAGAAACTGTTGGTGACATCCGACAATAACTTACACATTAGGTGTATATATATATATTTATATATATATATATATATATATATATATATATATGCGTCACTCGTGCTCGTGACTATTTAAGGGAGATCGTGCCTATCAGAAATAACAGATACGTATAAGATATAAACATCAAACGATTAAAGTATTTTTCATATTTTAGAGGCAATAATATAAATAATTGTGTGTATATATATATATATATATATATATATATATATATATATATATATATATATATATATATATATATATATATATATATATATATATATATATTGGGTGGGTGTGTTATGACTCGAAGCTAATTCTTATTCCTGGTCAGCCTCTCTCTCTCTCTCTCTCTCTCTCTCTCTCTCTCTCTCATATATATATATATATAATAGTGGTATTTGTTTTAGTTTTCTTATTATATGAAGTATAGGTTTTCTCTCCTTATTTATATTTTTTCTAATTAGGAATTTTGCTCCTGAGTGAAGGGCGTGTCTTCAACGTACTATTTGTTGGTGGCCATTTTTTGGTTTTTGAATTGTATTGGCGATCGAAGAATACGTGTTAGGATCTCTCTCTCTCTCTCTCTCTCATCTCTCGTCTCTCACTCTCTCTCTCTCTCTCTCTCTCACAACACACACCACACACAACACACTAACTAACTAACTACCTACTAAAATCTTAGAATACTGGCGTTTAATCATTATCGCGGTTCCAATTCGGAGATGATGTTGGAAGCTTTTAACTTTCTATTTGGACACAGCTAAAGGTTGTTTGAAGTTGGCAGACATTGAAACCTCTTTGTGAGAGAATTCTTCAATAACTGTTGTTCACATACGTTACTCGGCACATCGAATTAAACTGGATTTCGTTTTGTTTGTTTCAGAATAGATTTGGAAGTTTCATTTGTAGATCTCGTGAAATCGATGTTGGTTTTTTAAAATTCAAACTAAAAATAAAAAATAAATCTGCACACGAAGAATAAGAATTAAATTTTGGTCTACTTTAGACTGTTAATTCATACTTTTTTATTGGCTTTGAAGAAACTTATTTCTTCTAAAACCTTTTAAATGGTCTTTATATATACATAGTGGCCCAAGATAAAGTATTATCCCCATTATTCATTATTTTTTAGCAAACCTAAACTCAGTGGGGCAACTTTATCTTGGGCCACCATACATATATATATACACAAACTCAGAATGGTTCCCTGAGAACAATATATGTTAAACACAGACCGTGCATGGCACAAGGAACTCTTCTGGGAAAATTAAATCCACTATAGTCCCGAATAAGTAATGATAAATGACAAATACCATAGTTTTTTTCCTTTTTCATGATTTTAGCCCGACGTGGGCAACGGGTCTCTCGCAAAGAGATCCCATAAATATAGCTTCCCTCACCAGCTATCTGCAAAGCAGACAGGATCCAGCTTTGGGACGTGGATCTAGGGTTTAAAGCAAACCTAGATCCCTACACTCAGAACCTCTATATAAGTAAAAGACTCGTTGCATTCACGTCGTGTTGAATAAATCAAAGAAAAAGGGGGTAACTATTGTATTTTTAGCCAAAAAAAACCAAAACTTAAACCTCAACCGGGACATTGAGCGTCCACTTTTCAAGGCGCACGAAACACGTCCGTTTAGTATACACAAACTCAGAATGGTTCCCTGAGAACAATATATGTTAAACACAGACCGTGCATGGCACAAGGAACTCTTCTGGGAAAATTAAATCCACTATAGTCCGAATAAGTAATGATAAATGACAAATACCATAGTTTTTTTCCTTTTTCATGATTTTAGCCCGACGTGGGCAACGGGTCTCTCGCAAAGAGATCCCATAAATATAGCTTCCCTCACCAGCTATCTGCAAAGCAGACAGGATCCAGCTTTGGGACGTGGATCTAGGGTTTAAAGCAAACCTAGATCCCTACACTCAGAACCTCTATATAAGTAAAAGACTCGTTGCATTCACGTCGTGTTGAATAAATCAAAGAAAAAGGGGGTAACTATTGTATTTTTAGCCAAAAAAAACCAAAACTTAAACCTCAACCGGGACATTGAGCGTCCACTTTTCAAGGCACGAAACGTCCGTTTAGTATACACAAACTCAGAATGGTTCCCTGAGAACAATATGTTAAACACAGACCGTGCATGGCACAAGGAACTCTTCTGGGAAAATTAAATCCCTATAGTCCGAATAAGTAATGATAAATGACAAACCATAGTTTTTTTTCCTTTTTCATGATTTTAGCCCGACGTGGGCAACGGGTCTCTCGCAAAGAGATCCCTAAATATAGCTTCCCTCACCAGCTATCTGCAAAGCAGACAGGATCCAGCTTTGGGACGTGGATCTAGGGTTTAAAGCAAACCTAGATCCCTACACTCAGAACCTCTATATAATAAAAGACTCGTTGCATTCACGTCGTGTTGAATAAATCAAAGAAAAAGGGGGTAACTATTGTATTTTTAGCCAAAAAAACCAAAACTTAAACCTCAACCGGGACATTGAGCGTCCACTTTTCAAGGCACGAAATACGTCCGTTTAGTATACACAAACTCAGATGGTTCCCTGAGAACAATATATGTTAAACACACAGACCGTGCATGGCACAAGGAACTCTTCTGGGAAAATTAAATCCACTATAGTCCGAATAAGTAATGATAAATGACAAATACCATAGTTTTTTTTCCTTTTTTTCATGATTTTAGCCCGACGTGGGCAACGGGTCTCTCGCAAAGAGATCCCATAAATATAGCTTCCCTCACCACGTCCCAAAGCTGGATCCTGTCTGCTTTGCAGATAGCTGGTGAGGGAAGCTATATTTATGGGATCTCTTTGCGAGAGACCCGTTGCCCACGTCGGGCTAAAATCATGAAAAAGGAAAAAACTATGGATTTGTCATTTATCATTACTTATTCGGACTATAGTGGATTTAATTTTCCCAGAAGAGTTCCTTGTGCCATGCACGGTCTGTGTTTAACATATATTGTTCTCAGGGAACCATTCTGAGTTTGTGTATACTAAACGGACGTGTTTCGTGCCTTGAAAAGTGGACGCTCAATGTCCCGGTTGAGGTTTAAGTTTTGGTTTTTTTGGCTAAAAATACAATAGTTACCCCCTTTTTCTTTGATTTATTCAACACGACGTGAATGCAACGAGTCTTTTACTTATATAGAGGTTCTGAGTGTAGGGATCTAGGTTTGCTTTAAACCTAGATCCACGTCCCAAAGCTGGATCCTGTCTGCTTTGCAGATAGCTGGTGAGGGAAGCTATATTTATGGGATCTCTTTGCGAGAGACCCGTTGCCCACGTCGGGCTAAAATCATGAAAAAGGAAAAAACTATGGTATTTGTCATTTATCATTACTTATTCGGACTATAGTGGATTTAATTTTCCCAGAAGAGTTCCTTGTGCCATGCACGGTCTGTGTTTAACATATATTGTTCTCAGGGAACCATTCTGAGTTTGTGTATCTAAACGGACGTGTTTCGTGCCTTGAAAAGTGGACGCTCAATGTCCCGGTTGAGGTTTAAGTTTTGTTTTTTTTTGGCTAAAAATACAATAGTTACCCCCTTTTTCTTTGATTTATTCAACACGACGTGAATGCAACGAGTCTTTTACTTATATAGAGGTTCTGAGTGTAGGGATCTAGGTTTGCTTTAAACCCTAGATCCACGTCCCAAAGCTGGATCCTGTCTGCTTTGCAGATAGCTGGTGAGGGAAGCTATATTTATGGGATCTCTTTGCGAGAGACCCGTTGCCCACGTCGGGCTAAAATCATGAAAAAGGAAAAAAACTATGGTATTTGTCATTTATCATTACTTATTCGGACTATAGTGGATTTAATTTTCCCAGAAGAGTTCCTTGTGCCATGCACGGTCTGTGTTTAACATATATTGTTCTCAGGGAACCATTCTGAGTTTGTGTATACTAAACGGACGTGTTTCGTGCCTTGAAAAGTGGACGCTCAATGTCCCGGTTGAGGTTTAAGTTTTGGTTTTTTTGGCTAAAAATACAATAGTTACCCCCTTTTTCTTTGATTTATTCAACACGACGTGAATGCAACGAGTCTTTTACTTATATAGAGGTTCTGAGTGTAGGGATCTAGGTTTGCTTTAAACCCTAGATCCACGTCCCAAAGCTGGATCCTGTCTGCTTTGCAGATAGCTGGTGAGGGAAGCTATATTATGGGATCTCTTTGCGAGAGACCCGTTGCCCACGTCGGGCTAAAATCATGAAAAAGGAAAAAAACTATGGTATTTGTCATTTATCATTACTTATTCGGACTATAGTGGATTTAATTTTCCCGAAGAGTTCCTTGTGCCATGCACGGTCTGTGTTTAACATATATATATATAATATATATATATATTGCTGATAAAAAATAACCCCAACCATTATCTCAGACCACAACTTAATCGAGATATCAACAAATATGACGACAACATTAAAAGACAATGCATATTGAAGAAAGAAACAAATTTGGGGCCTTTAACTTAAACTCCAAGACTATACATTGGGAAGCAATCAGATAGCACATGGCCCAAATAGAGTGGAGAACAGTTTTAGAAAATAAAACAACTGAAGAAGAAAAACGCTGAGAATTTTAAAAAAATATGCTCCGAAATCACAGCCAAAAGGAAAGAGGAGCTGGCTAGAGAGGCAAAAGAGAAGAATATTCCGCAAACGAAAGAGAGTGGAGGCGAAGTTAGCCAACTGTGGAGATAATGCCAGGAAAGTAATACAAGAAAAACTGGAGGGTATCGATAGGGAAATACAAGCCCTAATTAAAGACCATACAGAGAGGGAAGAGGAAAAAGCGGTAGAAGCAATAAAGGAAAATCCAAAATACTTCTAGTTATGCGAAAACGAAAACAAAAACGCACGCCGCTATTGGGCCCTTAAGGAAGAGAAATAATAAACTAACCGACGATCCAAAAGGAATATCTGAAACATTGAGAGCCCAGTATGAATCAGTTTTCAGTACCCCAAAAAGTGACAAAGCGATACCTGACATAGATGCATTCTTTGAAGCGAAATTGCAAGGAGAGTGTATAACAGACTTTGATTTTACCGCAGAAGATGTAGCGAGAGCTATAGGACAAATGAAACCACATTCAGCTGCAGGTCCGGACAATTCGAACGCATTATTGATTAAAAACTGTAAAAATGAAATAGCTACACCTTTATACTGGAAATGGAGAAGATCCCTAGACACCAGGGAAATACCGAGCATCTTGAAAAGAACAAACATTGTCCCTATATATAAAGGAGGGGATAGATCTCAGCAAAGAACAATAGGCCAGTGTCATTGACGTCCCACCTCACCCAAAGTATTTGAAAGAATAGTAAGAGAGAAAATCTACGACTTCTTGTAGACACTGGAAAGATTCAACGAAAATCAGCACGGATTCCGATCAGGTAGATCATGCCTATCACAACTAATAGAACAACAACTTCCTCAGAGAACGTCTACAGATCGTCAAAATTCAAGGTGTATATATCATCATAGAATCGGAAGTACGCAGCTCAGTACCACAAGGACAGTAGTGGCCCCACTCCTGTTCATTATCATGCTAACAGACATAGACAGCGGAGTAACGCAACAGTATAGTAACATCCTTTGCAGACGATACAAAGATCAGCAGAAAAATCAGCGATGTAAATGAAGCGGAGGCTTTGCAGAGGACCACGAACAAAATATACAAATGGTCAGACGACGACAACATGACATTTACAGTAACACCGAGAAATTTCAGCTCTTGAGATATGGTAGAAAAGAGGAACTTAAACAGACTGCATACAGTATTATGCTCCAGATAGACAGGAAATTCAGAGAAGCACGAAAGCGATCGATGTGGGGGTCATAATGACCGATGATACGAAATTCGAAACACAAAATCAGATAGCGATAAACAAAGCAAAAAGAGTCGCGGGACAGTTACTAAGAACGTTCAAAAGAAGGGACAAGACAATAATGATTCCCCTGCTAAAAACACTGATTATACCAAAATTTGAATACTGCTCAGTCTTGACGTCCCCATATAAAAAGGAAGAAACTAATAAACTATAAGAAACTCGGAGACATTTCACAGCAAAGATTGATGGTTACAAAGAGCTCAACTACTGGGAAAGACTACATAAACTAAATCTGTACTCCCTGGAAGAAGAGAGAGTACACCATAATCTACATATGGAAAATTATAAAAAAACTGGTACCAAACCTCAAACTAAGCCCAATTACCATCCAAACAACACTGGAAAATAGGAAAGGCAGGATGTGTAGTGTTCCCAAATTAAAGGCCCGACAAGGGACCTCCTCAACAATGAAGGAAAATAGCTGGGTTGTCAAGGGGCCAAGAGTGAGTGCCCAAGACTTTTTAACCAGCTTCCAAAGGACCTCAGAAACGGTACAGGGGTCAAGTTGAAGTTTTCAAGAGAAGACCAGATGCCTGGCTCAGGACGGTACCAGATGAGCCGGGTGTACCTGGCTATGTACGGTGGAGAGCGCAAGAAAGCAACTCGCTCCTCCACCAAGCCAGAACTAGAGGCGGGCCACCAGCTTGACCTTCGTGTGAAGAGAGACCAACTCAGCGCAACGAGGAGGTTAACAGGTGTGTGTATATATGTCCTCGGTTTGGTGCGGTAGACTTCTTCCTTTACCCACCCCCAAAGAAAGAAGTCGCACGGTTACCGCGCTGAAAAAACGGCAGAATCGGTTCAGTGTAACGGTGTGGTGTGGTAGACCTCAGATCAGGTTGTGGGCCCGTTCCTTCTGCGCAACACCATGAATGAGGGCTGTACCTTGCTATGTTGCGAACGAGGTCTGGCCGGTTGTCAGCACATGGGAGAAATCGACGATCTGATATTTATGCAAGATGGCCCCCCCGCACTTCGCTCTTGTTGTCCGTGAGTGGCTGGATGCCCACTTCCCTGGGCGTTGGATGGGTCGTCGTGGTCCATCAATGGCCAGCCAGGAGCCCCGACTTGACACCGTGCGACTTCTTTCTTTGGGGGTGGGTAAAGGAAGAAGTCTACCGCACCAAACCGAGGACATTGGAAGAACTGGAGGACCGAATTCGGGAAGTCATGTCCTCCATCCCGCCGGAGTTCCTGCTAAAGTCAGTGGACGCCATTCCTGGGCGGCTCCAGAAGCTGGTGGAAAGAGTTGGAGCCCACATTGAATTTTAGAGAAAACCTACCATGTATGCCTACCTTTTCATATTATTTCTTCTGAATAAATGGATAATATACGTATTTTTTTACCAATCCAAAATAGGGAGCTACTTTCCGCCCCCTGTATATATATATATACATTCAACTGCAAAGAACACGCAGTATAAATAAGCGTAAAGAACGGACGCTTGTATAGGATATATTCCCGCGCAAGACGAGAAAGAGAAAACAACAAATGAAAAAATGAAGTACCACCTGGAATCGAACCCGGGATCTTCCGTCGTTCTTTACGTTATTTATACTGCGTGTTCTTTGCAGTTGATTGTATATAATGTTACGGCATGCGGGAGGTGCCCCCTTGGGGCATTGGTTTCTGCGAGTATGTAGAGGAATTACGGCATTTGGAAGAGTGAAGACCATTGTGTAGTGTATCGCGTCTGACCGGCAATCGGAAGATCCCGGGTTCGATTCCCAGGTGGTACTTCATTTTTTTCATTTGTTGTTTTCTCTTTCTCGTCTTGCGCGGAATATCTCCTATACAAGCGTCGTTCTTTACGTTATATATATATATAATGATTCCCCTGGTGGCGGGGCCACCAGCTTGACCTCCGTGTGAAAAGAGACCAACGCACGAAACAACATAAGGTTCATAAGGTAAGGTGTATATATATGTGTGTGTGTGTGTGTGTGAAAAGTTTGTTGTAAAATGCGCAGATTTATTTAAAATTTACGTCTTCAATTTGGAATAAGAAAAATTGGTCAGCATTGATTTCTGTCTGTAATGCGAGGTTAATATAATTGTATATAAACCAAATTTCATTTGTAAGCTTTGAATACTGATGCAATAAAGTCATTGGTAATAATAACTTATTTTGCTTTAGAAATAAAAAAAATCTAATAACCCATTGAAAAACCATATTCTCGTTTTCTTGTTAAGTTCAAGGGATACTCCCATAAATTCAGATTAAATTACGTTTACCAAAAAGTTGAGAATTTTAAGAGATTTAATAAAATTAGTAAAGAGGAAAATTATGGCACTTTTTATTAATTTTAAAAATTCTCATTTTTTTCCATTAATGCAGTTAAAATTAAAAATAATATTAAAATCATACGAAGCTTAATTTACGGTAGGCATAAATATTTGTGACCTACCGGAGAAAAAACGTCGAATGTATTTCGTGGAAAAATTTTCTCCACATTATGAACTGAAAGACCAAAGGAGAATTGAGCTGCCAGTTTCTTTACTGAATTGTGCCCTCCTCCCCTATACGATTGGTTGAAAAAATCGTGTCGTTTCCTATTGATAAATATCTATAGAAACATGGACTTTCAGGGCAGTACCTTTTTAACCGATTGTCCATAAACGCTTCCAACTCTTGCCACGTTTCTCGCTAGAATTTTTTTTTTTTTTTTTTTTTTTTTGGCTCGTCTAAGAATTACATTCGTTATAATCGTAATTGGATATTGGGAATGATCATAGACAGCTATGTATAAGCACTGTCCCATGACAGCAGAGAAACTATGGCATGAAAATTTGTTCCTTCATTTTACCAATTGTGTTTTTTCTTGTAATTGTTAAAGAAAATCCGATTGACAAAATTGCGTATTTTCCTCGATACCTTACAAAACCTCGACAATCTCTGGGATATACGGAGCTCTTTGCGACACGAACGTACGGATAGCGACATTAGCAGTGTCGCCATAGTCATTTATTCGTTATACTGTTAATGATTAAATATGAAAATTAAAGATATGCGAAGGTTAAGCTTACTAAGCTTAGCTAAATGTCGCCATCCACAATTGAAAACATCGCAGTTGCGTAAGGTAGCGAAATGCGTATACTTAGACTTTGTACAGAGACATTACACGGTTTAATTTTTAACCGTTTATCAAGAATTTAAAAATAAATGTATTTAATTGATATTCATTTCAATTTAATCATTTCTTGAGTTCATTTAATATTGCATTGATTTGCGTATGAAATTGGTCTTTTATTGTTTACGATTGTGATCACCTTTTTTACATATTTAAATTAATTTTAAAAAAAATATTTATTTAATTTTTTCTTTTTCACTTTTGCAAAAATCTACTATACGAAAAATGTGTAAGGAAATAAAATTTTATAATTTTTGTAAATAAAGGTTTGGTCAGTGAAATTGAAGGTATATATATTATATATATATATATATATATATATATATATATATATATATATATATATATATATATATATAGGGTGATCCGTTTGGGTATGGCTAAAATAAAATTGATGTGAAATGGAAACAGTAACATTGTATAGTTTAATATTTGGCGAACAATGCCCACAAAGAGATGGTAGATTGTGACAAACCTAGTCTGCAACATGACCCCACTTCCGGACACGACAGAGGTCATAACGAGAGGCTAATTCTTACGACCACCTGCGTGTGGTTTAGTGATAGGCCCTGTTTCTTCAAATGCGCGGTACCACTGCGCTATGGAGTCGTATTTAGAAGCCATTCGAACACCATACACACGGCGAAACTCACGCTGTACCGCTGTCACACTCTCAAACTTAGCAAACAAATGACACTTCGCACGTTGTCCTGCATTCGCGGCCATCTTCGAAACTGGCATACGTCTCATAAGTTTGACAGCAGATGGCGCTCGTACGTCTGGCAGAGGATGGCATAGCCTATTACAAACTCCCACATTTTATGACCACACGTGCAATAGATGAGCGCTGTATCACTTCTCGGTAGATTCTCACAGCGTTTTTATTTTATCCATACCCAAACGGATCACCCTGTGTGTGTGTGTGTGTATATATATATATATACTTTTTTAAATAGCCTTTTTTTATTTTTTATTTTTTAATAATTAAAAAATGTTTGGTTATATATATATATATGTACAGTATATATATGTATATATATATATATATATTAATATATATATATATATATTCAATGAAAACAACGTAGAATTGTAAAGCATTTTTTAAATTTTAATTTTAATTAAAAAATATATTAATTTTTAAATTAACAATGATAAAATTTTAAATTAAAATTTGATAACTTCTTCAAGTTAAACTTGATCTTGCTTCAAGGACGTGCAAGGTTAAAAATTAAATGAAAGTTTTTGTGGGAGAGTTGCCGCATACCTCCACAGTTTTTAATACTTTTTTTTATACGAACGTACAGTGTGTGTATATATATATATATATATTAACGCTTTGATATATATTATTTATGAGTACATCAATTAAAATAACCTAATGTATAAATAACTTAAGTATGCATCTACCAACTCGTAACTGGTAGGTGAGATTGATTTATCTCTAGATTAATGCTAAAATTCGTGGATGATTTGGTAAAAAGTGCGTAATTTTATTTCTATATTTAATGCATGATGTATTTTATTAATTTTTTTTTTTGTTTTGCATAAATAATATAGTTTAAAAGCGAACTTCCATCACATAATGAGCCGTAATTTATGCTCTTCGTTTTCCTCATGATGCTCGCTAATAAACGAATGAATATTGTTTCAAATGTGTTTTAATAAACTCGGAGCCAGGCGAGCGGTGGTGGTGGTGGTGGTGATGGTGGTGGTGGTGGTGGTTGGTTAGGCTAGTTGGATAGTCAGAAAAACTCGTTCGGGTTACTGACTTCTTCTTCGTCTTCTTTTTTTCTTCTTGTGCTTCTTCTTCTTCTTCCTCCTCCTTCTCTTCCTCTCTCCTCCTTTTTGTACGAGATTTGGTTGCCTAACAAGCGCGGGCCATTTTCTCTCTCTCTCTCTCTCTCTCTCTCTCTCTCTCTCTCTCTCTCTCTCTCTCTCTCGGCTTTAAATGTGTTATTGATGCGGTTGTGGTACAATTTTTAACTACTGTATACAGTTTCCGTAACCGCAGAGTTAGAACGTCAATGAATAATCAAGTAAGTACATCGTAGTTGTTCATTTGTATTTGGGCTCCATTTTGGCGTATCAGAAGATTTAAACGATGTTCAAGGATGGTGAAAAAAACAAAACTGGTCATTGTAAATAGTAATGTACTTATTCCAGTGTTTTAAAAGGTGGAATTTTAAGCAGTATTTTTTATAGGATACGCGAAACATGATTGGCCGCTGAACCAACTTTCTTTGTTCCTACTCGTAAAATCGAGTAGTGCAGCGGGAAAAGGGGATAAGCGACAAAATCGGCGAAATGCGTTTTCTGTTTGAAAAGATAGCTTATTTTTCCCTCTATCACCTTCATTTGGCAGATATCTATAAATGCTGTTTCCACTCGCAAAATGGGATATCTGCCAATTGGAGGTGATAGAGGTAGGAATAAGCTTTCTTTTCAAACAGAAAACCCATTTTGCCGATTTTGTCGATTATCCCCTTCTTCCGCCGCCGCACAACTCATTCATAATCCCAATCTGAAACAAAATATAATCGTTCACTCGTTTGACTTACGCGTAATCGCAGCCACAGTTTTTGGTAATCACGATTACAACTCATTTAATAATAAATTTTCGCGCTAAATATAAATTTTTCAATAAATATCCAAAAGTACAAAAAATGGATACAACTTCGTACGCGGTTTTCTTTTTTTTTTTCTTCTTTTTTTTTTTTTTTGCCCGCAACGAAAATGGTATACTGGGACAGGTTTTGCCGGGAGGGGCTCCAGCGATGGGGGGAAACTGATAAAAATGGGGAAGGAATATTTTTTATTTTTGCGAGTACAAATTCTCAATTCTAAAAAAAAAAATATATATATATATATATATATATACAAAGTAAAGTTATACAAATCCATTTACATATTTATTTTAAATATCTGTTAAGATAATATTTTAAATAAATAAACAATAGACCTATAAATAAGATTTTATATAAATGTAAGTATTGAAGTTGTGACACATAAAAGATAACATATATATATATATATATATATATATATATATATATATATATATATTGTGTGTGTGTGGAAAGAATTCGCAAATGATTACGTCAAATACAAATGTAATGTCTTGCCCAAAGGATACGTTTTGAAACTTATTTTAAAATTTCATGAATAGGAATTATAAAAAACACGAGTGTACTCGGAAGGACTTTTTTTTTATATATATATATATATATATATATATATATATATATATATATATATATATATATATATATATATATGTTTCCTGTCTTCCTCTATGTTAAAGGATATATATGAAAAGTAAGAGTTAATATTTGAGTCTAACTTGTCAGGAGACGCCTTGAATACTAATTGCTTAGAGATAGATAGAGAGATAGAAGAAAAAAGAAAGATACTGGGAGAGATAAAGGGAAACGTACTAGAAAAGAAGAGAGATACTAGGAAAAGACGTTACCATAGAAAGAGAGAGAGAGCTATCACAGGAAAAGAGAGATACCAGAGAGAGAGAGAGAGAGAAAGAGAAAATTTTTATAAGGAAGAAAAGGAAAAAGAATAATATACGTTGTTAGCGTAATTGAAGTATAGTTTTTCAAGGATCATACGTTCATATCTGAAGTCTCGTATTTTATAAACCGATTGATGCCGTTATTGTATTCCTGCACATGTAGTAGTACTTCAACTTGTGACGAAGTTACTTTCCGACTGCGTCGTTGTATATTTAGGAAGAACATTGCTGCAAGGTCTCTGATTACATTTCTGGAACGAGGTTTCACTCGAGCGAAGCAAAAAATGGACTAGATAAACTTCTCTCTTTCTTTGACTGAAAGAATCAATATGGATTGAATTTTGGACGAGAGAGGTTTTGCGCTTTAACTTTGAACGTCATTTTTATTCGTGGGCGATAGAAATCGAATTGGGAAAACGATTGTACGCGCCTATATGATTGCATGTTGAAGGGTAGCAGCGTACAGTAAGCAAACTACACTCGTTAATTGGTCAGTTAACTAACGAGTCGACGTTATTTCGGGTTACAAATTTGATAGGATGCCTTAATTTCTCGTAAAATCGCATTTGGTATGATCTATCGACGAATAAAGGCATTTTTGCGCTTCGGAACAAAACATATGTTGGTAAAATGATTAGAATCAGCTTCGTAATTATATGGGGCAAGCTGCTTCTGTCTATTACATATATTCATGAACCTTCTCAGAATAATTGTAGGCGCAGTACGCATGCGCATAGCTTGGGCGCTATATAAAGCATAAATTCGATCTATAAAAGTCGTAGAATTTGCGTATGAACGATTATTGTATTCTATTTTTCCTTTCAGATGAGAAGGATTTTGATCATTAATTCTAACATTGAATTCTTTATGGATGTTTTTTATAAGGATTCGCCATCATAAAATTGTATATAAATATTAATAAAAACTGGTTACACGAATATTATTATTTTTTTTTATTTTTTATTTTTTATTTTGTGGGACCCCCGATTTCAAATATAGATCGGACCAGAGCGGCAATATCATAGTGTAAGAGATCGCAGTGCATGCAGTATTTCACTGCATAATTACAGTGTGAGAACGTGTTATAAAAGTTTCATAAGGGTTTTATACGTTTTCTCTATTTTTTTTTCTTTCACTGTTTCCTATCGCATATGGAGACGAACCTTATTATGTCATTTTCATTCGTACGTTAACAAACTCGAAGGGACATCGAGTCTTTTTTAATGCCTCGCCGAACGTTCAGTGCATTAATGCTTTTAAATATTGTATCCAGCCATGTACTGTAAAGCTAATTTCATTACACACACACACACACACACACACACACACACACACACACATATATTATATATATATATACACACATATACACATATACACAGCGCCGATCAGAGGGGGTCTAGGATTGCCATTTGGCCTGGGCCTCAAGCTTAAGGGGGGTCCTCAAATTTAGAAACTTTTAGGTTTGAATATAATGTTTTGCAGTGAAAGTAATAATTGAGTTTAGCTATGGGCCTCAAAAGCTGGCAGTGGCCCGAGCTTCTCTGGACCTCTGAGAGGGCCTATATATATATGTATATATATATACACACACACACAGGGTGTCCCATAAGTCCGGCATCATAGGAGAAATTCATATTTTTCTATTTCTACAAACCATAATTCATATTTTTCTCTTTCTACAGGCCATAATGTCTGTGAGCAAGGAAGAACGAATCCAGATAATTCTACTCATAGGAAATCGGAGTCAAAGAGAGGTCGCTGCTGAATTTAACAGACTGCATCCAGACCGCGAGCCAATAACGCAGAGTTGTGTTAGCAGACTTGTTGCAAAGTTTAAAGAAACAGGATCCATAGAAGATAAACCACGTAGTGGACCTTCAAAGAGCTCCACTGACGATGATACAGCGACTGCTATCCTGGCTCATTTTAACAGAAGTCCCAATAAGTCTCTTCGGCGATTGTCCGCCGAGACAGGAGTGTCGAAAAGTAGCATCCATCGCATTCTTCAGGCTCACAAATGGCATCCATATAAACTTCAGATCCTACAGAAATTAAGCGATGATCCCGACCGGCGGATGGAATTTTGTGAATGGGCTACGGACCAATATGCTCGGGATGCCAATTTCCCGTCCACCATTCTGTTCAGTGACGAGGCTGTTTTTTATGGAAATGGTGAGGTAAATCGACAGAACACCCGCTACTGGTCTCAAAACAACCCTCACTGGTATACCTCTTCAAAGGAACAAGGTGCATCTCGAGTGATGGTATGGTGTGGCATTTGGAAGGATCGCATCATTGGCCCCCTCTTTTTCGATGAACATGTCACTGGAGGCACCTACCTACGTACGCTCAAGGAAGAAGCATTTCTCAGTGTCTTGAACGAAGAAGGAAATTTCCCAACATGGTTCCAGCAAGACGGCGCTCCTGCACATTACAGCACCCAAGTAAGGGAATACCTGTACCAACAATTCCCTGGTAATTGGATAGGACGTCGAGGGCCTGTGGAATGGCCAGCTAGAAGCCCGGATCTCACGCCACTAGATTTTTATCTTTGGGGCCACTTGAAAGCGCTGGTATACGCAGAGAAAATTAGGAGTGTTGAACATTTGCGGCAGCGCATTATTGGGGCATGTAACACCATTACTCCTGACATCATTCACCGTGTGCTTGCTGACTGGGTATCACGTCTGAATTTGTGTATTGAAAACAATGGTGGACATATTGAGCACGTTCTGTAAATAAAAGCTTTTGTTTTGCCTTTTTTTATTATTTTTCCTATGATGCCGGACTTATGGGACACCCTGTATATATATATATATATATATATATATATATATATATATATATATATATATATATATATATATATATATATATATATAGGTGAAGCAGACAAATGTAAACGTTTTAACACCATCAATTTTTGGATGTCGGAATCAACATGCATAAAATTCCTAAAGTATTATATACTTTAGAGCAATTTCAATTTAAAATGTAAATATTCATTTGTTAAATTACTGTAAAATTACTTCCGAAATATATGTATGTATGTATTTTTCCACACACTCACATTAAATATATATATATATATATACAACCTTACAACCTTACAAAGGTTCCGCGCGATGATTTCTCATTTCGCGAAGGTCAAGCTTGTCGCCCCTCCTCTCGAGTTGGCCTGGTGAAGTAGTGAGTTGGATTCTTGCGCTCTCCACCTCACATAGCCAGGTACGCCCGGCTCATCGGGGATTGTTCTGAGCCAGGCGTCTAGTCTTCTTTTGAAGATTTCCACTGCAACTCCCTTCGTGTTTCTTAGGTCTTTGGGCAACTGATTAAACAGTTTTGGTCCTCTCACTACAAAACTATTTTCTTTCAGGGTTAAGGATGTTCCCTGTCTCGCCTTCAATTTGGGAATACGACACAGTCTACCGCTTCTACTCTCCATCGTTGTTTGGGGAGTTATGGGATTCAGAGTAAGATTAGGGACTAGTTTCTCCATTATTTTCCAAGTGTAAATAATGGTGTATCTCTCTCTTCTCCTTTCCAGTGAATATAGGTCTAGTTCTCGTAACCTTTCCCAGTAATTTAGTTCTTTGCACCCATTGATCTTGGCTGTGAAGCTTCTTTGGATCCCCTCCAGCTGTCTAATGTCTTCTTTTTTATATGGGGAAGTTAGGACCGAGCAGTATTCTAATTTGGGTATGATCAGGGTTTTCAGTAGAGGAATCATTACATTCCTATCCCTTCGTTTAAAGGTTCTCAATATCTGACCCGTTATTCTCTTTGCTCTGTTTACTGCTATCTTATTTTGTGTTTCAAATTTCGCATCATCTGTCATTACAACCCCTAAATCTTTTGCTCTGGAATTTCTCTGAATTTCCTGTCCATTTGGGGTATAATATTCCACGCACTTTAGGTCTTCTCTTTTTCCGTACCGTAATAGCTGAAATTTCTCGGTGTTAAACTTCATATTGTTGTCTTCAGTCCACTTGTAGATTTTGTTTATGTCGGTTTGTAGAGATCCTATGTCTTCTGGGTTTCTTATTTTTCTACTGATCTTTGTGTCTCCGCAAAGGATGTTACTGTGCTGTCTCTGGTAACGTCCTCATCTATGTCAGTTAGCATGATTATGAAGAGTAGTGGAGCTAATACTGTTCCTTGTGGTACTGAGCTTAGGACCTCTGATTCTGATGAAGATACTCCTTGTACTGTAACGACTTGCCTCCGCTCACTAAGGAAATTATATATCCATTTCCCTACTTTTCCTGTTATTCCCATATATTTCAGTTTATGTATTATGATTCCGTGGTCACACTTGTCGAACGCTTTAGCAAAGTCTGTGTATAGTACATCATAGTTTTCATTACTTTCAAGTGAATCAATAATGTTGTTGTAGTGTTCCATTAGTTGTGATAGGCATGATCTGCCTGATCGAAACCCGTGTTGGTTATCATTGAATTTTTCTGAGTTTCCAAAAAGTCATAGATTTTCTGTCTAACTATTCTTTCAAATATTTTAGTGACATGAGATGTAAGCGACACTGGCCTATAGTTTTTGGCCTGGGATCGATCTCCTCCTTTATATATTGGGACTATGTTCGCGCTCTTCAGGATGCCCGGTATTTCTCCCGTGTCTAATGATCGTCTCCATATCCAGTATAGGGGCTCAGCGATTGCATTCTTGCAGTTTTTGATCAGTGTGGCATTCCATTTATCCGGTCCTGCCGCTGAGTGTGTTTTTAGTTTCCCTATGGCTTGTGTAATATCATCCGTCGTAAAGTCGAAATCCATTATACTTTCCCCTTGTGGTTCTTCTTCAAAGAACGCGTTTCTATCGCAAATCAATTTGTCAGTTTTTGGGATACTGAAAGATGATTCATACTGAGCTTTTAATATTTTCAGATACTTCTGTCAGATCATCAGATAAATCACTGTTCTCATTTTTTAAAGGTCCGATAGTCGCTTGGTTTTTCGACTCTTTTTGCGAAATTATAGAAGTACTTTGAGTTAACCTTTATCGCTTCTATAGCGTCATCTTCTTCTTTTTCTGTATGCTTCTCGATTTGTTCCTGTATGACGACATCGATACTTTGTAGTTTATCATTTAATATTTTTCTGATGTTGTTATCTTTACAATTACTTATACAGGGTGTCCGAGAATTATCTGTACAATTTTTGGCTGTTATTAAAAGTCAACCATGAAGTGTAGAAATTCCAGTGTTGTCCCATTTTACAGAGAATCTCGTTAAGTTTTTTCTGATACCAAGTTGTGACAAGTTTTTTAGAAATTCCAGTGTGTCCGAACATTATCTGTCCAATTTCATCTTTTAATAAAATTCTTGATAACACACGTAAAATTCTTAAACAAGATTATTTAGAATCTGTATTTTCAAAAGTTTCTTTTATTAAAGTAACGTTGTTACAAACATTCGATATGTGCACCATTAGCGATTCGCAAAACATCCAATCGATACTCCAATGTTGCCATGTACGCTGCAGCATATCCACATCAATTCGCTCAATAGCAGCTGTGATTCTTGCTTTTAAATCATCAATGTCTGTCACCCGCGTACATTTCTAAAAAACTTGTCAAAACGTGGTATCAGAAAAACCTTAATGAGATTCTCTGTAAAATGGGACAACACTGGAATTTCTACACTTCATGGTTGACTTTTAATAACAGCCAAAAATTGTACAGATAATTCTCGGACACCCTGTATATATATATATATATATATATATATATATATATATATATATATATATATATTATATATATATATATATATATATATATATATATATATATAGGGTGTCGGAGAATTATCTGTACAATTTTTGGCTGTTATTAAAAGTCAACCATGAAGTGTAGAAATTCCAGTGTTGTCCCATTTTACAGAGAATCTCATTAAGTTTTTTCTGATACCAAGTTTTGACAAGTTTTAGAAATTCCAGTGTGTCCGAAAATTATCTGTACAATTTCATCTTTTAATAAAATTCTTGATAACACACGTAAAATTCTTAAACAAGATTATTTAGAATCTGTATTTTCAAAAGTTTCTTTTATTAAAGTAACGTTGTTACAAACATTCGATATGGTGCACCATCAGTGATTCGCAAAACATCCAATCGATAATCCAAATGTTGCCATGTACGCTGCAGCATATCCACATCAATTCGCTCAATAGCAGCTGTGATTCTTGCTTTTAAATCAATGTGTGTCACCCGCGTACAAAAAGACAAAAAACTTGTCAAACTTGTTATCAGAAAAAACTTAATGAGTTTCTCTGTTAAAATGGGACAACACTGGAATTTCTACACTTCATGGTTGACTTTTAATAACAGCCAAAAATTGTACAGATAATTCTCGGACACCCGGTATATATATATATATATATATATATATATATATATATATATATATAATTTCACGAAAGTAACACGTGAAAAATATTTATGATAACTAAAACCACGAAGGAAAGGAAACACAGAGTGGTGCTCAAGCGCTTTCGTCTAATGTGTTCCTGAGAATGTCATTACACGAAAGCGCTTGAGCACCACTCTGTGTTTCCTTTCCTTCGTGGTTTTATTAATTATATATATATATATATATATATATATATATATATATATATATATATATCAGTGGCGACTCCTGCACTCGGGCTTCTCGGGCTGACCCCGAGAGGCAAGGGGCAAGGAGAAGCATGAGAGATAAAATTGTGTATTTATAGATTTAAGTTTTAAAAAAAGATTTAAATACAAATTGTAAAAATGTTTTTTGGCTGGTGGTATGTTACTATTTTTCTGTCTAGCCTTCGTTACGCAAGCAAATTTTGAGCGCATTTAGATACCCTTACTACTTATAAAAAAAACTATATTGACACATTAAGTTTTCGTTTAATCTTTCAAGATCCTTTACTCGGGCGCAAGACATTACGCCCGAGAAAGTATAAGTAATATCGTATATTTAAAGTTCTTTTAATGAATAATTATTTGCTTGCATACGGTTACATAATAGTCCTTCATCTAATTCTCATTAAATAAAATACGTTTTTTCTCCTATTAATTTTTTTTATAAAGAAAAAAACATTTCAACTCGGGCTTATATCCTTCGGCCTTGTAGAGGCACAATTTTTAATTCTGGCGATACATGGTAACTTTTTACGTTTCGATAAGCGTGCCTTCAACTGCCTCGTGCGGCGGTGCAGTTTGATTTTTGCCGCAATGTGAGGTTATTCGCTTTTCTTAAATAAGCTGATTTATTTTTAATATTATAAGTATTCTGAGAAGTATAGCCCACCCATGGAGGACATAGTGTTATCATTAAAAGAAAAACCATTTGATTTAGAAAGCAAAAAGGAATTAAATGACCAAATATTAAAGGAATTTGCTTTAAAACCAAGACGCTTGGACTTTATGTTCAAGTAAATAAAATTCAAATAATTTTGTTTACCGAGGTATGTATTTATTTATTTTATTGATAATCTTAAGTTATTGTCATGCATTTAAATGTCGGCTCATGTGTAGACTTGAAAATTTAAAAAGAGCCCGACTAGTTTTGAAAAGCTGGAGTCGCCACTGATATATATATATATATATATATATATATATATATATATATATATATATATATAGTGTGTGTGTGTGATGTACGAAGTGTTTAAACATTCATGTAATTTAGTATGACTTCACTAACCACATAATATAGGGCCTATATACATACAGTCTCCCTGTACAGACCCATTACACGAATGATATATTAATCTTGGCGCGAAACGCAATCCGTAAACTGAAATTGAGTTGAAAGCGCCAAGTATAACAAACAAATTGACGCTTAAAACGTGTAATAATGACATAATAATGGTGGTCGGAGATGGTCTGGCTAACGTTGTGTCGAAGAATCCTCGAATGGATTGAGGTTTTGTCCGGGGTGATGGATATATAACGACCGTCTGAGGTGTCGTCCGTACGAGTACAAATATATTTGGGGTTCTCTGTCTCTTTTTCTTCCTTCGTTCCTCCCTCTCTATATATACCTTTGAGGAAAGAGAGAGAGAGAGAGAGAGATAAAAGAATTCGTCGAGTCATTCCCCGCTTATTATGTTAAATATTTTGTCTTGCTGTGTATAAAGTATCTGTAACATATATCTGTAGTTGAACCATCATATATATATATACACGCTGTGGTTGATCAAATATTTTAGTTGATTCTTTCGAGATAAAGAAATTCATCATTGAACGATGATATTAATGAAATATAATTTTGAACGCATTCATATATTTAGGATTACTCCGGAAAGTGATAAGCAAATATTATCAGAGTTGCGAATTTGGTCTCGTGAACGTAACGGTTAATGGTTTTATACGTTCACCATATATATATATATATATATATATATATATACAGGGTGTACATAAAGTCAGGCTCTATTTTTGTGAAGCACTTGGAAATTATATGGAATTCAATCATAAAATGATAAAGTGGTAACATTTATTAAATAATTAAGAGTAGGATTCGACGTGACGCCCATCAGTATCCCTGCACAGCTCAAATCGTTCCGCAGCATTTCTAAACACATTCTGGAGCATTTGCGGGGTTATGTTATCTGCAGCAGTTCGTATACGTGTACGTAAGTTTTCGAGACTCGTAATCTTCGTCTGATAGACGTACGATTCGATAAAGCCCCATGCAAAGAAATCTAAAGGGGTTAAATCTGGTCATCTCGCTGGCCAAGGTCTGTTGCTTCCGCGTCCGATCCAGCGATTTGGAAAACGTCCATTTAGATAATCCTGAACAATTTTGGCATAGTGACAAGGAGCACCATCATGTTGATAGACGACGGTACTAACAATCCTATCCCAATCAGCTGAGGTTCAAGGAATTGCTGCAACATGTCCAGATAAATAAGCCCCGTAACTGTAGCTTCAGCAAAGAAAAAAGGACCATAAACCTTAGATTTTGTTAAACCCATCCAGACATTAACTTTAGGTGAGTCTTTCCCAATTTTGGACGAAATCATTCGGTCTTTCATCTGCCCAAATTCGACAGTTATGGCGATTTACTTTTCCACACGTATGGAAAGTGGCTTCATCACTAAAGAGAATGTTGTCCATTAAATTATCACTCCAGATTTGTTCTACGAGATCAACACACACAGCACTTCGTCGAGGGAAATCTTCCTCATGTAAATCATGTAAAACCTGCAAGTGATAGCTTTTCTTCTGCAAATTAACTTTCAGAATTTTGTGCACAGATGACGTCGGGAGGACGAGTCTGTGTGATGCAGCACGAACGGACGTACGTGGCTCCTCAGTGATAATTCCGCGTACTGCATTCACGGTAAGATCTGACATACACGGTCGTCCTGATCTTGCTTCATCATTTACAGATCCCGTTCGTTTAAATTTGTTCACCAATTTTCGTATTGTCTTGTCTATTGGCCCCGGCTTATGAAATCTCCTTCTAAACTTCTCTCTGATGTCATTGTATTTCTTTCCCTTGATTCGCCAAATTACTATTGCCACACGCTCTTCTGTATTCATTCTAAGGGCTTCTGAAAAGAAAAATAGAAAAAAATAATTATTTCAGGACAGACAGACAGTAAATAAAGTGTAGTACATATTAGATAAGCTGTATTTTGTCTTTTATGATATTCTTATGAGTTATGTAGTAACCGAGGATAGAACCAATATTATATTAATAATATTAATAATAATTTTAACTTTATTTTTTTAACTTAAATAATAATTTTAAATTCATTGAGTATATTATTTACGCATGCAGTGCATGCCTTGCATTCATTAAGAAGCCGCCCCTTATATATCCTTTCGGAAGTTAAGGTTTAGCGCCTGTTCAAATCTTAAAACAACTTATAACGAAGTCTTCAGATTACATATAACCTTGGTTAACCTTGATTTTGCTTCCGCCCGAATTGTTTATTCTGACGAAGGTCAAGCTCGTCACTCCACCTTGGACCTACAGTTTAACGTGGAATCCGAACCAGGCACCACCAGCAGCCCAGCGTCTTAACCACTAGGCTACCCAGGGTACCTATTTATCTACCAACCAATTTATTTATTGTGTGGAAGGATGAACAGCTGGGTTTTGCTGCGTGCCGCCTGCCATCACCGAGTCTCGATCCCGGGGCCGATGGATTCGTAGTCAGCAACGCTAACCACTACACCACCGATATATATATATATATATATATATATATATATAAAAGTTCAAGGTCTTTTGTATAGAAATTAGCGTCGATGGAAGGAGGTTAAGCTTCTAAGAACAAGTTTTATGCAAACATTTTGAGCAAACAAAGATTAAGAAGGAAGGAGCTCGAAGACGATGCGATGACGTTGAAGAAACCTCTGTTGTGACGTCATCGGTAAACAAAAGTAGTTTACATTGTTTCAAAAATGTATTTCCATTTTCTGTATTGTATTTATTTGTGTATTCGTTTAGAATGTATGTATGTACCGTATGTGTAATTTGGCCATTTCAGATATGGAGAATATCTCTCTCTCTCTCTCTCTCTTCTCTCTCTCTCTCTTCTCTCTCTCTGGGTTGTAAGTTCGCTTGGCAGTGAAAAAACACACACACACACGCGCGCGCGCGTTTATAACATGTCTTAGTAAAATTTTATGAGAGAACAGAAGTTTGGGAAAGCGAAGAAAGAAAAAACCTGACGATTTATCTTTGATTGTGGCTTTTAAGTAATGCGATGTTGTCGTCAGTGATTGTCGTGATAAAACCCTTAATTGGTCAGTTGGAATTAAAATTTGTTTAATTGTGCGAGGAATTTTTTCTGACCTTTTGTTTTTTTCGTTATTTTGAATAGTTGTTGGATGGGCAACGACATTCGGTTTGTTGGTGATGAATAAAATTGTGATTCATTCGGATGAGTCTCCTTTCCTTTATCTTCCTCGCGGTTTGGAGACGTTTCGAAAAACGAAAAAAGTTTTATTCTCCGCATTAACTCTCACAATTTGGCCACGAGAGAAAATATCGAATGGTAAACAACCCGTCTCCCCACTTTTATTTCAACACACCACGCAAAACTTAACCTAACTCAACCTTCATTATGATATTTAATCATTTTCAGTAAGCTTGGTGTGTATCCTAAAGATTGTAGTAGTTTCGTAAGGTAGCCAAGAACACACACACACACACACACACACACACACACACACATATATATATATATATATATATGTGTGTGTGTGTGTGTGTGTGTAAGTATGTATGTATTTATGTTTTGAAGGAAAGTGTATTTAAGTATACTGATATTAATTCCATTATTTAAAGTTATTTCTTGGATATAAGCAAAGCGTATGATAGTGAATCAAAATATTCTCTTAAAAAATTTAGAAGATAAAAATGTTCCATTGTTTGTTTGAAATTTTGGTACACTCTCGCCAAACGTTTATGGGTAGATGGGGCAATGTATCGTCCAAATGTTGGTTCCTCTCGCGAAGTTAGACGAGGCTCCTTGCTTTCTCCTCTGCCGTTTAATGTGTATTTTTTTTTTTTAGGCAGGAAGGAGGGGCCAAGGGCGAATGCCCGCGAAAGCGCCCTCACCCCTTTCCATAGAAGAAGAAGAGAGCGAAAATCAAGGTCCGTGGTTTTTGAGATTCCTAGACACTCCGCGTTCGAAAGAGTGGACCAGGTCGGTCATAGGCAGGGGGAAAGATGGAGTGAAGAAGATGAAAAATTGAAAATACCGATTAACCCTCGCGTTAGAGAGAGTTGCGCGGAAAAGGAATGAGAAAGTATCGATTGATTAATTACTTCTCTTAATCAGGAAAACGTGGGATGTTATATAGATAACACGAAGATAAGTAACTCGGTTTATACCGATGATATGGTATTAATAAGCCCATCAGTTAAAGGTCCGGATCATCATCATCATCATCATCATCATCATCAATATAAAAATTTTGCGAATTATATTAACGGAACCTCGACATTGATTTTAATGTTATTAAAAGTAAGGTAATACGATTCCATCCCAAAATCTCAAACCAAATAGCTCGTATTATTTTCAAAATAAAGCGAATCAATAGAGCGAGTACGAGAATTTAAGTATGTGGGTCGAGTGATGATCAGAGCTCCTCGAGTGACGACTCGGACATACGAAAATAATATCGAAGTTTTTGTGCGCAAAAGCAAACACGATATGAAGAACTTCAAAGACACTTTTTTCATACTTTCCTCACAAAAATCGGTGCGCAACAACTGTTGATCAATTACAAAAATATTCTTGCAAAACTCTAATTTTTTGCGTTTTGTTTTTAATTTTTAACTTTATTGTTTAATCGCATAATTTATTACCTTTGATGAGTATTGTACGTTTTTTATGGGATTTGTCTCCTGCCAATAAAGATTATTATATATTATATATATTATATATATATATATGTTAAACACAGACCGTGCATGGAAGTTTCTCAGGGGACCATTCTGAGTTTGTATATATATATATATGATGAATAAAACCACGAAGGAAAGGAAACACAAAATGGTGCTCAAGCGCTTTCGTCTAATGACATCCTCAGGAACACTGAAGTATATAAAAGGTTAAGCCTATATATAGGTTACAGAAAGAAAAAAGAAAAATAAATAACATACATACACACACACACACACATATATATATATATATATATATATATATACATACATATCTATATATACAATACATACATACATACATACATACATATATATATATACAATAAACAGAGAAGTAAAAATAATAAAAAATTAAAAATTAAAACCTTAAAGGATTACCAATGAGGCGTACAGATTGTAAGGAAAAATATCGATTTTTAGCACAAGATCAAAAGGATTATAAAAATACAAATTTATACTGGGACTCTGCCGGGTTTTAACACAATGCTGCCTATGGTCAGGTTTCGATATATATAAAAGAAAAAAAAAAGAAAATGCAAATTAAAAGTTAATCGATTTTTAGCACAAGATCAAATGGATTATAAAAATACAAATTTATACTAGAACTCTGTCCGGGTTTTAACACATTTCTGCCTATGGTCAGGTTTCGATATATATAAAAAAATAAAATGCAAATTAAAAGTTAATAAAGTAGAAGACAAGTTTACCAAAGATTTAATGTTTTACACTTCTTATCTAAGTCTGCTTTAAAGGAATTCAACATAACAGGATCGAGTTGAAAAAGACCTTTGCTTATGTTGAAGTTATTTGAAAGTTGGATAATGGCAGACTCAAGAATATTTCTATTAACAATGTTGCTTGAATGGAATAAAACTGAAGCATTATTCCAATCAATACAGTGGGCTAACTCTGACAAATGGACAAAAAGGGCACTGGACAACTGTCCTGTTCTAACGGAATATTAAAGAAACATATTGAAGTCACCAGACAAAATGAGTGGTCCGCCTTCAAAAATTTAAACATCGCCAAACATAATTTTGTAACCGTTATTCCCCAACCGTGGATCCAACCTTTGTTTGATGAAATTTACAACGAGTTGCGTCGGAGAACTACTTCACTTCGTAACATTTTGGATCGGAAAATTAAAAGTCTCATTCGAGATAGTCAGTGGAGTAAAAAAGCAAGCTCAAAGTGTGTTTTGAACCTTTCTTCGAAAAACATTAGTGACGATGCAAAAAGTGCCCTTGGATATGGTATGTCCTTTTTTATTGTTAAAAAACCTTCGGCTTTACAAATTTGTTATAGTCTCGCGTGTTTTGAAAAACAGTGTAATCTCCCTCAGTATTTGTTTAACATAGTTAAAGGCCTCGTTTATAGTCCGGCGAATGGTAATTACGGAAGATAACTTTCCTAAACGTTTTCGCAATAGCCTCTCACAATTAAAAAAAGATGGGGAGCTCCATATTACTAAAGCAGACAAGGCTAACACCATAGTTATTATGGACAAAGTGGACTACATCGGAAAGATGAACGAGCTTCTCCAGGACCCCGCCACATACACCAAACTTAGGAAGAACCCGCAGGATGACGTCATCAAATCATTTAATAGTGGCTTGAAACGCCTTCTCAAAGATCATAAGAACTTAATTCCGCTTTTCATGTCCACTTCACCTGCTCTGCCCTACCTTTACGGTCTTATTAAAACCCACAAACCTGGTAACCCTATGCGCCCTATTATTAGCTCGGTGGGCTCTATTACTTATAAACTCTCCAAATGGCTTGTCAAAGTCTTGTCCCCCATTCTCGGAACTATCTCTGATTCACATGTAAAAAATTCCATGGATC
>JAJOZX010001041.1:167500-200000 GCA_023014485.1 Bathynomus jamesi | reverse complement strand
ACAGAGTTCTAGTATAAATTTGTATTTTTATAATCCATTTGATCTTGTGCTAAAAATCGATTAACTTTTAATTTGCATTTTATTTTTTTTTTTTCTTTTATATAATCGAAACCTGACCATAGGCAGCATTGTGTTAAAACCCGGCAGAGTCCCAGTATAAATTTGTATTTTTATAATCCTTTTGATCTTGTGCTAAAAATCGATATTTTTCCTTACAATCTGTACGCCTCATTGGTAATCCTTTAAGGTTTTAATTTTTAATTTTTTATTATTTTTACTTCTCTGTTTATTGTATATATATATGTTATGTATGTATGTATGTATTTGTATATATAGATATGTATGTATATATATATTATATATATATGTGTGTGTGTGTGTATGTATGTTATTTATTTTTCTTTTTTTCTTTCTGTAACCTATATATAGGCTTAACCTTTTTATATACTTCAGTGTTCCTGAGGATGTCATTAGACGAAAGCGCTTGAGCACCATTTGTGTTTCCTTTCATTCGTGGTTTTATTCATCATAAATATTTTTCACGTGTTACCTTCGTGAAATAATTTTCAATATATATATATATATATATATATATGATGAATAAAACCACGAAGGAAAAAAGAAACACAAAGGGGTGCTCAAGCGCTTTCGTCTAATGACATCCTCAGGATGTCATTAGACGAAAGCGCTTGAGCACCCCTTTGTGTTTCTTTTTTCCTTCGTGGTTTTATTCATCATAAATACTTTTCACGTGTCCACTTTCGTGAAATAATTTTTCATATTATATATATATATATATATATATTATATATATAATATATATATGTTAAACAGGGAACCATTCTGAGTTTGTGTGTATATATATATAAGAGAGAGAGAGGTGTGGTGTGTGCGCGCGCGTGCTTACATGCACAAGTTCTCAAAATCCGTGAGGTGGAGCGTTGGTTGTGACCTTGTTACAGAATGAGATGCAAATCAAAACAAGGGTGAGTCCAACCCTTTTTCTTTCTCTTTTCATATCAGCATTTTTATGTCTATATTTAGGTTCCCAGAAAACACGTTAACTGTAGGTTCAGTACTTATATATATATATATTATATATATATATATATATATATATATATATATATATATATATATATATAACACTGGGTATGGTATGGTACATATATATTACAGGAGGTATATTATATTAATTGCATTGTCTTATGTTGTACTTTTCGTTTAAAGTTACGAGTTATCGTATAAGAGTCTTGATATTATTTTGGCAACAGTTGTGAGAATTTGACAAGTGTTGTCGCCAATTTGAAAGACCATCACCATCGAGCGCATAAGAATACTGCAGAGACACTCCCTCTTAATCGGTCAAGTTAGCATTATAAAACCAACAGGGACTTGTTAGGGGGAAAAAAGTTGTATTCTTTTTTGCTCGGATTAACTTTATTTTAATAAGAAATTCTATATAAATTAACAATGTTCACTAATTATATATATATATATATATATATATATATATTATATATATATATTATTGCTTATTTGTTCAGAAAAATTTGAATTTTAGCCCTTCTTATCTAACTAATTTAAAACTTTGTTAATGTAATATTTTATCTTAATTGTAATTAAGGCAGTGATGATGATAAAAGCTTTTATCTAAGATTCTGCAAATAAAAAGGTTCATATTTCGACTGGTTTGATAATATATATTATATATATATATATATAACATTTAAGACAACAGAGTAAGTTCAGGTTTGAAGAAAGGTTTCACTATTTCACACACTGCTCAATTCAGGGTACGAGCAGCTCGCAGAATCATTACAAAATACAGAGGGGGTCAACGTTTCCTGCGTGGTTCATCACCACGGGAAGTAATAATGCTCCGTACTATCACAATCATGGACCTACATATCCATTTCTTTTACGAGACCAAAACTTGCCGATAGAATGTCAAGTGGATGAGATGTCGTAAGGCCGTGATCAATATGTGGTCAAGTTCATTATCGTTTGCTTGGTTGTTCGTTAGTTTGTACTGTAGACACTCCTTGTCCTATATGTCTTGGTTGCAGATTTGCGATGTTTGGCTATATAGGTTGGAAGTATTAGCCAAAAAGGTTGCATTAATTTTTTTTGTTTTAAATTGATTAATTTTAGTATATTTGAATTAAATAGATAGAGGATTAAACCGTGAATTTTAATTGATTGGTTAATAACCGTCGGACTCGGATTGCGAGGTTGAAAATGTCCATATTTTTTCATTAAGTTAGTGAAATACAGTAGACAAAAGTTCTTATAATATTGTTTGAAAGGATCTCTGTAGCGTATGAAACATTAGTCCAGGAACGATTTTCGATAGATAAAAGGCAATAAAATGGGAGATGCCTCGTCCTAACTACAATTTAACTTTTATTCATTCTAAAACTCTACAGAGACTAAAAGAACCTTTATTACAACAACCGAACAGCTATTTGACAACCTTGTGTAAATTTATAGGGTGATAATGCTTTTTTTTTTTTCATAACGCTAAAATGATTAATGGTAATCCTCAGAATGGTTTCTTTAAACATTCGTACGAACTAGTTGTCAAATGGTTTATTTATCTTACCGTTTGGTGTCCTGAGCAAGTTCTTTTTCTTCTCTGTCTGAAGAACCTACTCCCGCCTCTTGTAAGTCTAGCAACCCTTTATAGAATAGAAGTGGGCACGCGCTTTACCTTCGAGTCCTTTGCCTTGCTCTGTTGCAGAGGCCAAATCTAAAGGTCATTCCGAGGGGTCATTCCAAAGGCCAGTGGAGGTCAAATAACTTTGCCAGGAAAATCTTGTTCCTTTTGAGTTTCTTTTATGAGATACGAGGTCGTAATAGGAAATTATTTCAAGTTTTTTTTTTTTTGTATTTATTTATCCTCTTGTCTAAACGAGATGGAATGATGCGCCCAACAGCGTTGCTGTTAATGGGATTATTAACGTGTGTGTGTGTGTGTGTGTGTGTGTAGTGAGGAGGAAGCGGAGGGTGGTGAGAGAGCCTTTTGCTTTTCTATTCTGGTCTCTACTACTGCTAGAATAATTAAAAACTGCACAAGTTTAATAACACAAACCTCCCCCAGTGGACTGAAAGGTCTTTGAGGCTCTCTCTCTCTCTCTCTCTCTCTCTCTCTCTCTCTCTCTCTCTCTCTCTCTCTCTCTCTCTCTCTCTCTCTCTCTCTCTCTCTCTCTACTTGGGGTGTGACAGCCCTCCGGTCCCGAGTCGTGGGATTCTAAAGAAATTGGCTGCCAGTTCCTTTAGGTTCTCTCTCTTTCGTGAGGGCGGGTGAAGTCTGTTGTACAATCCTGTCCCGTGGGTTAATAGGACCCCATCCCATCCCTACTCTGTCCTTAAGTCTTTTTCTCTTCTTTTACTATTAGGGCCCTACTGCTACTCATGCGTGGGAAGAGAGGCTTTGGAACCTCTATAAATAACACCATTTAACGCTCGTAGGTTGTGAGAGACTGAGATGGAGGGGTCCCAGGCGTAGGGGCGCGATGAATGGAGTGTGGCTAGTGCCCCGTTAAACCCATTCCTAACGCGTAATGGCCTGACCAGCCCCCTGCGACCGTTCTTTGGTGATCAATTGATGGTGCTTGGCTGTACTGCTCTTAAGTGAGAGAGCTTTACTGCCCAGCTGGCTGCCAGGCCAACGTAAACTCTCGGGCGTAGCCTCTGGGTCTGGTGAGATATCCCTTGAACACTGGATTCTAAGAGTCTGGCCGCTTGTGAGTGACTAGTAAGACTTAGTAAGAGGCTGCATCTCGCTGTCGCTCCTGGCGGGAAATCCGTGACGCCTGCGTCGCGAGTGTTTGTCAGTTGGTAGCTGCGACACGTTTGGGACTGTCCGGCCTGGGGAGACCCTTGGTCGGTGCGGCAGCAGCGAGAGGTGTAGTCTACGCGCGGGAAAAATTCACCCCCCCTCCTCTTTTTATATACTGGTCACAACGTTTTTGATAGTTTTCATTGCTAGAACGCTTTATCTTATTCAGTGTATTCAGAATTCGAAAAAAAAAAGTTACAATGACTGGACCGCAGAAACTGAAGGCTGAATGTGCGAGGTGTAAAGTAAACCAGTGGGTGACGAACTTCAAAGAAGCCTGCTTCGAAAGATCAACCACTCCAGCATGTGCCGCTTTTGCGAACTCATGCGGTTTTACGAGAAGCTAGAGGAGAGGGTCCGACGGCTCGAGTCGTCCAGACCGGCTGTTGGAGGTGCTGCGGTCACTGACGCGGCTGCGCCCTCCACCCCGGAGCTCATTGATAGGATAGCTGCCATGGAAAGGCGGTCCAGCGATGGATTGGAGAGAGCTCGGGACCGGGACGCGGAGAAAGGGTAGAGGTGCAACCGGGGGCCAGGGTACAAAATCAGTGTCAGGAATCGCCAGCGACCCATGTGGAATGCACGGAACCGCGGCGCAAGGTGGAGGGCGTAAAGAAGGGGCCGATAGAGAAGGGTGGGAAGGGGCCGATAAAGAAAAGGGTGGGGGGGGCCTACTGATGGCCCAAAGAAACCGAAAGATGTAGCTGCTGGTCGGGGTGGGTCGGGTGGTGTAAGTGCGTCTATGGGTGGCGACGGGTATCGAAAGGTCTCGGGCAATAAGGCTGCGAAGCCGAAGCCTGAGACCCCAGTTGCCCCTGTCAGGACCTCCAATCGCTTTAGTCTCCTGTGCTCGACGGAGGAAGACACCGTTTTGATTGGGGACTCGCAGATCACGGGCCAGAAGTACTTTGCTTCTGCAAACCGGGATGGGAAGTAAGGTGCTTACCTGGGCGGGGAACGGCGCACTTAAGGAAGGAGGTAGAGAAGCTGCGCGTGGCTAGTCGGAGGACTGCGATCGTTGTCCACGCTAGTGGCAACGACCTGTCCCTCAAAGGCGGTAGGGTGGGTCTTACAGAAGGAATCATCACCGAGATCATGTCTGTTGCGGATGATCTAAAACTGAAGACAGACAGGGGAATGTTGATGGGTATTTTACCGCGGATGAATGCCAGTGACCACGCGCTCAGTAAGGTCATTGGCATCAACGAGAGGGTGCAAGACTTGTGCGTCCCGCTGGACGTGAGGTTTATTGACCCTTCGACGTATTTTCGGTAGGTGGGACCTTTACCGAGGGATGGCGTCCACCTCACTAACAAGGGTAAAGGTGTGCTAGGCGCGCTGCTCGACCGGCACCTATACAGAATGGTGAGGTCGAGCTCGGGGAGAGATGACGGGCCCTCACCGAGGAGAGATGATGTTGAGACGGTGGCGGACGTACCTTCAACTGAAGGGTGCGTCCAGGTACAGGTGGGTGACCCTCCTTCCACGTTGGAGGGGGCTCAGGCTCTTGCGGAAGTTGCCCCCTCGTTGGTGAGGGGCTGTTCGGGAAACGGGTCGTGCTAGGGGGCGGTCAGAATAGGGAAGGCTCCCTCCGTGCAATGCTTTTTAATGCTAAGTCGATTAGGAATAAGTTTTGCGAGCTACGGGCGCTCTTAGCATCAGAATACCAGGATATCGTTGCTATCACCGAGTCCTGGATTCATACTGATCGTAGGGACTATGTTGGGGAGTTCGAAATTCCAGGGTATAGAATGTTTCGCAAAGACCGCACCCGTGGGGAGGGGGTAGGGGTACTAATATACGTCAGGGACACGTTGAGTCCGGTTGACTGCCAGTTACGGTCAGAACGGGAGCTGCTTGACATCGATCTGAACGTGGGAGGGACGAACTATAGGTTAATCTTGGTGTACAGACCGCCGCATCTCCTCCTGGAGGAGGATACAGCCCTGTACACCAAACTCCGTAGCCTGCTAGGGGATAGGGTGTGTGTAGTTTTAGGAGACTTCAACTGTCACGGCATAAAGTGGGAAGACAGGACTGCTGATGCTGAAGTGAGGAGGCTAGTTGACTTTGCTGATGAGAACTTCCTCACTCAGTGGTCAATGAGCCTACCGAGGCTAAAGCGTTCTAGACTTAGTATTCACGACCCAAGACAACCTCGTCACTGGCCTCACCGTTGACGATTCGTTGGGCGGGAGTGATCACGGTCTGATTAGGTTCCGTATGTGCGTCCCTCGGGTGAAGCGTAGTAACTCGAGAGGCAGTAAGCTCGATCTACGGCAGCGGACTTTGTTAGCCTCCGGGATATCGTAGGTGAGATGGGGTTAGAGGTCGGCGGCGATGTTGAAGGAGTGTGGAGTGCATTCCGGGACGAGTTTATGGTGCTGCAGTCTGCTGCCATACCCTCAAAACCGGTCACCCCTGCTTCAACGCAGCCTAAGTGGTTCAGTCGTGACATCGCTTCGGCTATCCGAAATAGGAAAGTAGCGTATAGGAGGGCGAAGGCCAATCGTTCCCATGAGAACACTGAAGCGTATGTCCGCCTGTGTAGGGAAGTGAAGGCGAAGGTTAGACTAGCGAAACGTAACGAAGAACTACGGGTGGCAAGCCTCTGCAAGGGGAACCCTAAGGAATTCTTCAGTTATGTTAATAACCTCCGACGCGGACATCGCTAATATGCTTAATGAGTACTTTGCGGGAGTGTTCACCATGGAGGTCACCCGCGTCAGGCACGAAGGTGCTGGCTTGGATAGTGTTCGATGTACCGCGACAGTCGTTGCCGATAGAATAGACATTGAGCGCGTTTAAGGCTCCTGGGCCAGACCAGTTTCTCCCCAGAGTGTTGCAGGAGGTGCGCGACCAGGTGGCTCCCCCCTGGCTACAGCCTTCAACAAATCGTTGGAGACGGGCCAGGTGCCTGGTGACTGGAGGAAGCCAACGTGACCCCTATCTTTAAGAAAGGGGATCAAGAAAGTCCAGGGAACTATCGTCCCATTAGTCTCACTTCGGTTGTAGGTAAATTATTAGAGGGGATAATAGCGGATAGGATCGTTGACCATTTGGATTCGTACAAGCTGCTTGGGGACTCCCAACATGAGTTTAGACGGCATAGGTCGTGTCTCACCAACTTGCTCGAGTTTTTCCACGTCATATTGGGTGAGTATGATAAGAGTAGGGCGATTGATATACTTTATCTCGCCTTTCAGAAAGCCTTTGATAAGGTACCTCACCGCCAGCTAATGGCGAAAGTGCGCGCGCTGCTTATCGGTGGGGAAGTAAGTAGGTGGATTGAAAACTGGCTGAAGAATAGACGGCAGAGGGTTATAATTAAAGGGGTTAGTTCGGGTTGGGCCTCGCAACTGCGTGCGGACCTACGTAGGATAGGAGAGTGGTCCGAAAAATGGCAAATGCCGTTTAACTTGGGTAAATGCAAGGTGATGCACATTGGCTACGCCAATCCCAAGTCGGACTACTCGATGTTGGGGAGTAATATCGAGGCGACTGATTTGGAAAAGGACTTGGGTGTGCTAATTAGCAGCGACCTTAAGTTTACGAAACAGTGCGTAGAGGTTGAAAAGAAAGCCCAGAAGCTGTTGGGTTATATCAGGAGGCAATTTCAGTTTCGGAGCAAGGAGATTGTGCTCTGTACAATTCCCTGGTTCGGCCGCACCTGGAGTATGCTGTGCAGTTCTGGTCGCCCACCCTCAGGAAAGATATTGAGAGGCTGGAGCGAGTGCAGGCGAGGCCACAAAGTTAATCCCTTTCGTTAGGCATATGGGCTACAATCGACGGTTACGCGCCCTGAACTTGTTTTCGCTGGAAACTCGGAGGCTGCGCGGTCAACTCATCGAGGTTTTCAAGTTCTTATGCGGGTTCAACAATGTCGATTTTAGAAGCATGTTTAGTTTAAATGATAACCAAACTCGCAACAATGGTTGGAAGTTGGATTTTAAACGGTTTAGCACTAGTGTGTGTGTGGGAATTACTTTAACTATAAGGTCTGTGACACATGGAACAGGCTACCTTCAGAAGTTGTGAACAGTTCCTCTGTGGATCATTTCAAGAAAAGGTTAGACTGTATCTTGCACACTATTTGAATGTGTAGAAAATTTTCCCTGGCACCCGTTGCCATTGGTACCTCCTCGGTATGGGCCGCAAGGCCTTTTGAGGTACTTCTTTTCCTTGTAACTTCTTGTAACTCTCTCTCTCAAGAATTTTTTGCCCATGTTAATAGCAGAAAGCCAATTAAAAATTCTGTAGGCCCCTTAAAAGATAGAAATGGCGTATTAAAATTCGGTGATAAGGATATAGCTAATACGTTAAACGAGTTCTTCGTCACATTCTTCACGGAGGAAGACTCAACTGAAGTACCAAGTCCTCGGATTACATATGACGGTGACCATCCCGTAGAGACCATAAGTTTTACGATAAATGAGGTACAGCAATTATTGATAAGATGAATAAATACAAAATCACCTGGCCCCGGCTTATTTCTTCCAAGGGTATTAAAAGAGGTTAGCCACAATGTTGTCGACGATTTAGTAATCATATTCAAACAATCAATCGAGTTAGGGAAAGTTCCAACCGACTGGAAGTTAGCAAATGTAACACCAATCTTTAAAAAGGGTGATAGAGAAAATCCTTATAATTACCGTCCGATCAGTTTAACATCAGTTGTCGGCAAACTGTTGGAATCCATCATTACAAAACGTATTGTGTATCACCTTGAATCTAACAATCTGATTTTTTTATTCTGAACATGGATTTAGGCGACATAGATCCTGTCTGACAAACCTGTTAGAGATTTTCCATAATATGCATACACTATACGATACAAGTAGGGCAATAGATATAGTGTATCTCGACTTTCAAAAAGCCTTTGACAAAGTCCCTCACGCGAGATTGATGGCTAAAATCAGAGGACTAGGAATCACCGGGCTCGCTTCCAACTGGATTGAGGATTGGTTACGAGATAGAAAGTAGAGAGTGGTAATAAATGGAGTGGCTTCGGAGTGGGCGCCCGTCACCAGTGGTGTCCAACAGGGTTCCGTTCTGGGTCCTTTACTTTTTATCATCTATATTAACGATATAGACGTCGGGCTTCTAAGTACAATCTCCAAATTTGCAGACGATACGAAATTAGGAGTAGTGTAGGTATTGAGGAGGGCGTAAGAACGCTTCAGAATGATCTTGACAGGTTGGGCGAATGGTCCGCTACTTGGCAGATGCATTCAACTTGGACAAATGTAAGGTAATGCGCATAGGTTATAAAATCCGAAGACCGATTACTCTCTCTTGGGAAGGAACTTGACTGAGACCGATCTAGAGAAAGACTTAGGAGTCAATATCAGCAATGATCTGAAACCGTCGAAGCACTGTGCAGAAGTCGAAAAGAAGGCCTTAAATAAGTTATATTAAAAGACAGTTCCAGTTTCGGAACAAGGAGACTGTAATGTCTCTTTATATATTTACTAGTCAGACCTCAACCGGAATACTGTGCTCAGTTTGCGTCTCCATCCCTCAGGAAGGATGTAGAAAGTTTAGAAAGGGTACAAGCAAGGGCTACAACAATTGATCCCTTCAATGAGAATACAAAACTACCCAACGGAGATTGGAGCGTCTAAATCTGTTTACCTTAGAGACGAGGAGGTTGCGGGGTCAGCTTATTCAAGTCTTCAAGATGCTCAATGGAATAGACAGGGTAGATTACAGAAACTTATTCTCACTTAATGCCAATCCGACAAGAAATAATGGGTTTAAACTGGAACTAAAGACATTTAGGACCTCTGTCTGCGGGAATTTTTTCCTATAAAATAGTTAATATCTGTGAACCACTTCCCTCAGAAGTTATTCCAGCCAAAGTGTAAATGTGTTTTAAAAATAGGCTAGACACAAAATACTGAATACTCACGTTTTTAAGACTAAACATAACGTAACTCTGCAGGAGTTCGCCGCACGGTGTCTCTGTGGGCATGCTAATTATAGAGCTTTTCATATATTCTCCACTTTCCTGTAAAATTTCCTTGGCTAATTTTCCAGGGTCTAGGTATTTTCTTCAACCTTTTTCCGTACCTGCCTCTTGCAGGGGGAGAGAGAGCCTTATACTTTTCTATCCAGTTTCCTACCGCTACTAGGATAGTTGAAAAAAATAAACTTGTTTAATAACAGGAACCTCCCAGGGTGGACCGGAAGGTCTTTGAGGCTTCCTCTTGTCCTTGTATCTCTCTCTCTCTCTCTGAAAATATTTTAATACATCAAATAAACGACTACAGAGGCCTGAGACTGGTCAGTCAGATAAATAAAAAGTGACTCTTGGCTAAGTTGAAATGTTATAGAAATAAAAAATCTCGAAGAATTTCATGAAAGTCTTTGATATTGAAAGACCAGAATATAAATTTCTTTCAGAGAAAATAAATGAACCATTGCAGCGTTTTTTTTTTTTTTTTTTTTACCTCGCCAAATCGAACGAAAGCGGGATATGTAATAGGGCTTATTATTTCATTTAAGAGGATTTATGGAAACTTTGAATAATGCCCATTATTATTATTTAACCCTTTAACTACTACGTTGCCACCCAACTATTTTATCGTGGCTGACGCCAGACGATTTTATTAAGTTTTTAAGACGCCTGTGCATGGTCGTTAAGGGTAGGTTATTGTAATTTGAATTTATGCGTGGAATATGTGTATATGAGAGCCTTAAATTATGCAGATGGAGGTTATATATATATATATATATATATATATATATATATATATATATATATATATATATATATATACATACACACACATATATATATGATACACACAGACCGTGCATGGAACAAGGAACTCTTCTGGATAATTAAATCCACTATAGTCCGAATAAGTAATGTAAATGACAAATACCATAGTTTTTCTTTTTCATGATGCTAGCCCAACGTGGGCAACGGGTCACTCGCAAAGAGGTCCCAAAAATATAGTTTTAGTTGAGGTTTAAGTGTTGTTTTTTGGCTAAAAATATAATAGTTACCCCTTTTTCTTTGATGTATTCAATCTGACGTGAAAGGCAGCGAGTCTTTCGCTTATATTGAGGTTCTAAATGTAGCTGGGCTAGGCTGCTTTAAACCCTAGATCCTGTCCCAAAGCTGGATTCCTATCTGCAAAAGCTAGTGAGGGAAGCTAATATTTTTGGGACCTCTTTGCGAGTGACCCGTTGCCCCACGTCGGCTAGCATCATGAAAAAGAAAAAACTATGGTATTTGTCATTTATCATTACTTATTCGACTATAGTGGATTTAATTTTCCTAGAAGAGTTCCTTGTTCCATGCACTGTCTGTGTGTATCAAAAAACCTCAGGGAACCATTCTGAGTTCATTCCCCATATATATATATATATATATATATATATATAAATAATTACGATTGTGTGTGTGTGTGTGTGTGTGTGTGTGTTTTTCAGCAAGGATAAAACTTCAGTTATTGAAGAGGTGAGTTTTTAAGCTGTAAAGTTCGTTTTAAAATATTGCATTGATGGACAATACAAATAATTTTCTTGATTTTTCTTTTTAATTTTATGTATATTTTTAGGCGTTGTGTGAACTTTTGAATATTTTAAAAATTTATTTAATATCGCCAAATCAGTAATTATGTTAATGTTTTCTCTTAAAATATATTTTCTAAACTTCACTCGCACGCCACTGATTAATGTTACTCCATGCTAATAAATGAGCGCTTTAATTATATCCTGCAATCAGTGTTACGCGCCTTATTGTCGTACAGATTTAAATAATTACCTCATTATTCAATAAGTCATAACAAACAATCTATAGAAGCGTAACCTTTCGAATTTTTATTGCGTTTCAAGATGAGTATCAGACGCGCTTATAACGAGGAACTTTCTAACAGTGGGTCCCCCCCCCAAATCAATTAGTGTAAACTGTATTTGAAGGGAGCATATATATATATATATATAATATATATATATATATATATATAAACGTAAAGAACGACGCTTGTATAGGAGATATTCCGCGCAAGACGAGAGAGAGAAAAACGGAACAAATGAAAAAATGAGGTAACCACCTGGGAATCGAACCCGGATCTTCCGATTGCCCGTCAGACGCGATACCATTACACCATGGACCTCACTCTTCCAAATGCCGTAATTCTTCTACATACTCGCAGAAACCAATGCCCAAGGGGGCACCTCCCGCATGCCGTAACATTATATACATTCAACTGCAAAGAACACGCAGTATAAATAACGTAAAGAACGTTCTTTACGTTATTTATACTGCGTGTTCTTTGCAGTTGAATGTATATAATGTTACGGCATGCGGGAGGTGCCCCCTTGGGGCATTGGTTTCTGCGAGTATGTAGAAGAATTACGGCATTTGGAAGAGTGAGGTCCATGGTGTAATGGTATCGCGTCTGACCGGCAATCGGAAGATCCCGGGTTCGATTCCCAGGTGGTTACCTCATTTTTTTCATTTGTTCCGTTTTCTCTCTCTCGTCTTGCGCGGAATATCTCCTATACAAGCGTCGTTCTTTACGTTATTTATACTGCGTGTTCTTTGCAGTTGAATGTATATATATATATATATATATATATGCGTGCGCTCGACCCATTTTACGTGCATTGTGAATAGGAGAGGCCAAAAGTGCAGGGAAGATCGGTGGATGCTGCTTTTGAGAATTCTCCTGTTAATGACATAGACGGGAAGTTCCTCGCATTGACATCCATTTTCTTGTTTTAATAATTTTTTTTGCGGTCGACTTCTTTGGTATTTGTTATGGAGCGAGAAGCCTCATTCTAAAATGTTAAGTCATGTTATTCAGGCGTTAACTATTGGTTTTTGGTTATACTGAACCGCTTTATAATTGCAGCACGGCAGTTCTGTTACGTTGTTTGGGGCAAAGTTAAAAGGCGATTAAGATGTTAGAGATAACGGATGTTAATTGAGTGAGTTTTGATAATAAATTTTATTGTCGATGTTTGGGAAAGAAATAAATTAGATTACTGTTGAATCTTTACGAGTTTCCTCTCTCTCAAAAGATTTTAAAATAAATCTTGTAAAATTTATATACTTCAGTTTACGATATTCATTTTTTTTCTTTATCGAAAGTCTTGTCCGTACCTTCGGAAGATATTATTTAGATGCTAAAATGGCATCCAGATTGCAGTGCGATTAAGATGTATTTGGGCCAACGGACCACCCTCCTTCCTCAGCTCTTGCCATCGCTTTGATTATGATGATTAAAGGCCAGTCACTCGAGCAGGTAATCTCAGGTGAGAATTGAGCCCCTATTTATTGCTGAGTCTGCCAATAACAATCGTAGGCGACTTAACGGTTACCTTTGAACGCTCGTAATCTGTAACGCGAGGCCGGATCGCGTATTGTGTGTATAAAGCAGTCACCCTTATCTCGCCAATGATTTACTTCGTCTTGTTGGGAACAATGCGTTTCATGAAGTACTTAATGATATTTTGCGGTGTTGTATGCAGAAGGAGCGCCATCTGTTTATCAATGCTCTCTCTCTCTCTCTCTCTCTCTCTCTCTCTCTCTCTCTCTCTCCTCCTCTCTCTCGTGTGTGTGTGTGGCGGACACTTTGTGATGGTTCCCCATATTACTGACAATGATCGCACGTGAAGAATGCGGCGATCCCAAATTATCTCGCCGTCGTAAAGAAGTGATAAAAAAGGTTTCGAAATCCATATGGGATTTTAATGTTTCCACTGTGATACTGGGCTCCCGTTAGCTCCGTAGCTTAGTGGTCTCCGTGTCGGATTCAGGCTGGTGAGGCTCTGGGTTCGCCTCCAGCTACTGGTTCCTGGGTTGAGTTGGGCCGGCCACTCACCTTGTTTGCGCTCTGGCTCAGGTAACCACACCAGTTGGGTAAGGGAGTTTCCAGGCTGTTGCCTTTTACCACTATGCTAATGCGCACGCACACACACACACACACACACACACACACACACACATATATATATATATAAAATATGCAATAATACTAAACGGTAGAGTATATTACCGTGAAAATTATTGTAATGAGTACTGTGAAAGTAGCGAAACTTAGCATATTTGCATGAGAAGGGCATATCGTGGAAATTGAAGCTTCAAGAAAAGTATTTACTTCTCATGTGAGAGAAATAGTAAAGAAAATCGTGCCAAAAGATGGAAATCCTAAAATTTTTATTCTTTGCAAAGTTGAGACGAATGTTACAACTTTTATTTATGGGAAATTTTGTATTCAAAATTGTGTTTCAAAACGGAAATCGATAAAAGATTTGAAAAGTGGCAGGACAAGTTGCCTTCGAGGAGGACCCAGACCCATGACTTTTTTATTATTTATTTATTTATTTATGTTGAGGATGTAAGACCATACATTTTTCATTGTACCGCAACGAGTTATACACCGAATCAGCGTACGTACGGGGTTTAATACCCTCAAAATTCGTGTTGGTGGAACGTAGGCAGACTCGGTTATGAATGAAAGAAGAGAAAATCCATATTAATGAAGAAACTTATCTTTTATTAATTAAAGGATTACGAACCTCTGTGGAAATTCAAGTAAAATTCATTTGAAGCTTTTCCTTTTTTTTTTTTTTATCTTTTCGAGAATCGAATATTTTCTCGTGTAAATATTATAAATTCCTTATTGTCTATGAACGCGGATACCCAACCATTATGAGGGTAAATGCATGCCTTCAGTGTATGCGGACAAGTCTTCATAATGTAAAGTAAGATACATACAACCCCCTTGTTCTTATAATAAGCGAATACAAATTTTCTCATTTGAATACAGAATTATTTATATATATATATATATATATATATATATATATATATATATATTATATATTATATATGTATAGAAACAACGTAAGTATAGAGGAGTGTTCTGCACACGAGGAAGAGAAATAACGAACAAATGAAAAATGAGGTGACCGCCCTGGAATCGAACCCAGGACCTTCCGATTGCCGGTCAGATATGCTACCACTACACTACGGGCCTCGATCAGTCAGAAGTCGCAATTCTCCTACATAGGGCAGAAACCAATGCCTTGAGAGGGCACCCTCGCAAATCGTGAATATGTACATTTAACTGCAATGACCACGCAGTATATTAATGTATAGAAACGACGTAAGTATAGAGGAGTGTTCTGCACACGAGGAGAATTGCGACTTCTGACTGATCGAGGCCCGTAGTGTAGTGGTAGCATATCTGACCGGCAATCGGAAGGTCCTGGGTTCGATTCCCGGGCGGTCACCTCATTTTTCATTTGTTCGTTATTTCTCTTCCTCGTGTGCAGAACACTCCTCTATACTTACGTCGTTTCTATACATTAATATACTGCGTGGTCATTGCAGTTATATATATATATATATATATATATATATATATATATATATAGTTGGTGATACATTATAGGTACTAAAGTTGTTTCCAACTTGTAAATATATGTTGGAGTCATATTTATTTTTAGTAAAATTCAACTCATTTTGAAAAATTCAATATATATATATATATATATAATCTTAATTTTTCATGTAACAATATATTTTTTGTGCTTATATGAAATAGCATCTTGGATACGAAACGAGATAGTCGCTTGAGCCATGCTATGCATGAAAGAAATCTTTCCCATCCCCAAAGCAACACCTCTCTCTAACCATCCACTTTCCCATTAAACTGATGGAAAAAGAAATGAGGTCCGTACAGCGCGTTCTCTTCCTACAATAAAGTTCAAAGTAAAATTCTCTCGAATTTCGATCACAAAGTCTGATCTCATTTGGCGAAGATTTTAATCCACAAAATAAATGTCAAAAGAAGACGAGGATTGCTTTCTATGTAAATTGAAGCATGAAGATAACCATACACGGACCTCAACTCTGAACAATATTATTCTTATATATATATATATATATATATATATATATATATATATATATATATATATATATATATAATATATCAAGGTCCTTACAGTTATCTATAAAAATATAACAGTTCTGGTTTTGATATCAGTTCTTAACCTTGCTGTGAAATTTGAGTATCTTTATTAGCTGCTTCGTGTTCAGAGATAATAATAATAATAATAATAAATTTCGTTAACGCCTGGTAGTTCAGTGGGCTCTGGTTCGCCCCCGCTTACTGGCTCCTGGTTGAGTTGAGTTGGCCGCTTACGTTGTCATTGCTCGTGCTAAAGGTGACCCTTGGGGCACACTCACCTCAACATCGTTGGGAAATGAGCTTCCTGGCTGTTACCTTTACCTTTTTGTTTTTTATAAATTTCGCAAAGTAAACCGCCAAGATCATGCGTGAAGTAAAAAAAAACTGAATCAACCTTCGTGATAATATTTGCTCTGGGCTAAATTAGGTTGAGAGGTGTCGCTTCTAACTCCCAAGTATAGTTATAAATAGAAAAATAATTTGTAAGTGAAGGAAATAATTGCGGATATCCAAGAAATGTCGTAATGGACAAGATCCGCAAAAAGTGAAGATCAGGTCCGCCCAGATACTTGAAGACTTCCCACAAAACACCTTCGATCCAAACCCGTAATTCTGAGATTCATTCTTATCTATTATAATAATAATAATACTAATAATAATAATAATAATTCACTGGCCAACAAAATGAAACTTTTGTTTCTCATCACAAACATGATCACACTTTTCTTAATGCATTTTTCGCGCTGATTCCGAATCTGGTTTTATTTTTTTTCTAGCACGTATAGTTAGTTATATAGATACACTGGTTTTGATATTTTTAAGTTTTTGATATTGCTATAAGAAAATTTATGGATGTATAGATCACACTTAGGAATGCTAAACAACAAATACATCATATACCTTATTCAATGTACTTATAAATAAAGAATATATACATTATTTTATTAAAAGCGCTGTGAGTGTGATTTCCTTTTGTAAATTTGGCCTGGATTGTCACGATACAGCATCCAACAATGGTCCGCCATCATGCTTTCATTCCAATATCCTTGGTAGCGCTTCTCCATCATCTGAATATCTTGATGGAAGCGCTCTCCTTGCTCGTCACTCACTGCACCAAGGTTTTCAGGAAAGAAATCTAAGTGGGAATGCAGGAAGTGAATTTTTAACGACATTCGACACTCCATTTCTTTGAAGGCATCAAGGAGGTTCTTGACTCCATCCTTATACGCAGGTGACTTGTTGCTTCCAAGAAAGTTTTCACATATCCATTTGAACGCCAGCCAAGCCTTCAATTCCAGCGGACTTAGGACTTTTTCAAATTCAGTGTCATTCAAAACCTCCCTTATTTGTGGCCCAACAAAAATTCCTTCCTTCAATTTTGCTGCAGTAACCTTCGGAAATTTCCTTGAAAGGTATTGGAACCCTTCAGAATTGACTTTACCCATTGCTTTAACAAAATTCTTCATTAAACCAAGTTTAATGTGAAGAGGTGGCAGATAGATCTTTTGGGGATCCACTAAAGGGACAGACTGGACATTGCTTATCCCTGGGACATATGTATATCTAAGTGGCCAGTCACTTTTGGTGTAATGTTCTATAGTGGCGCGACTGTCTCACAGGCAAAGGAAACAACAAAATTTTGTGAATCCTGACTGCATACCCATAAGCATTCCTATAACTTTTAGATCTCCACAAACATTCCATTGATGACTGTCGTATTTGATTGCCTTAAGTAGTATATCCATATTGTCATATGTCTCTTTTAGATGGACGGAATGGGCAATGGGGATGGATGGCATTATATTACCATTATGCAAAAGAACTGCTTTCAGGCTTCTCTGCGACGAATCAATAAAGAGGCGCCACTCAGATGCCACATACGTCTGAGATATGGCTGTAAATAGTCCATTGATGTCATGGCAATAACAGAGAGGACCGTCTACTGAAAAGAATGCTGTTAATTCAAAATTCCGCTTTCGGTAGTAACTAATACGAACATTGTTCTCAAGTAAATTGTTCTCCTTTAGTCTTGAGGCGAGAAGCTCTGATTTCTCTTTAGACAGCGATAAGTCTCTAACAAGATCATTCAACTGTCCTTGGGTTAACTTTTTAGGCTCTAAATGTCTACCTTCAAAAGTGTACTCTGGTTCTGTAGATGGTCCGGAAACGCCAGTTGCACCTTCATCACTTTCCATGTCATCTATGATAGAATCTAGCCTATCACTTGGGGGAATTGGAATGGGCAATGTTTCATCATGTTTTACTGGTCTACGTGCTGAATCCAAGTTTGGATATACAATCTGGTGTTTGTTCTTGGCAGAAAACCCCATTAAGTTCACACTACAAAAATAACAGTCTTCATGATGATCTCTCGGCTCCCAGCCTCCCTCCATATCATGGGTATGGCAAATGGCATTGAAGCTTTCTTTTTGTTAAGCCAATCACGTAATCCATTTGAACAGCCAGAACAGATTTGATGTGGCGCCCATGGTTTATCTTGGTCACCTAAATGGCAACCAAAGTATAGCTTGTATATTTTCTTAATGTCGGTTGTAATACTTCGTCGCTGTGTTTTAGTTGTCAACTGGCCGCATACGAAACAGAACTTGTCGGGGTCATTCTTACATTGTCGAGGCATGTTGACTGACCTGAGCAAACTATAAATTCAAAAAAAATGTACACCAACTTGACACAACAAGTTCTTGGACTGGACTGATCTTTTGACACACAAAGCACGGCGTTGTTGCCTGAATCACAATGCTGCTAGACGTAAAAGCTCACACCTGAAATACATAAGATGTATAATTAAGATAATTGAAATAAATAAGATGAATAAACTAAAAAAACACAATAAAATAAACACAATCAAATGTTGAAATATTAGTATTTTGCCTATTTAAAATGGTTAAATCTGTGTAGTTATATATATGCCTTCATCTTGAAAACTATACGTGCTAGAAAAAATCTGAATGCAGTTTTGGAATCAGCGTGAAAAATGCTATCCAGCCACCACAAATTTTACTCTGATGAAAAATCTTTGTTGACCAGTGTAATTAGTCCTTGAGGAGGTTTTAAAATGTAATAAATTTTTACTGATTTGAGATAGAACAAAATAGTAAACGGCATTATAAAGATTACCTTTCATAATATTTAGGCTTGACTTGGCTAAAATATCTGTTGGAAGCTCTGTTATAGACGAGGTTAGACTCTCAACCCACAGTGGCAACCTCTGAAGAAAAAGTAAGATATACTCTATGGTCAGCCGAATTCAGTTCGGTTACAAAAGTAAAACGACAGTTAAGAACCTATTACGAGAGAAACCCACTTTCTGAACACTCGGTTAGGGTGTTAATGAATGTTGAGAAACGTTCTGATCGACCAATGATTGAAGAAGAAATTGTATCAGCTGTTCGATATCTATCTGAAAGAAGCCCAATATCAACAGTGCGTAAAATTGCGAAGCTGAAATTGTATAAGTATGTTTACAAAATTCAGTTTGTTGAGGACTTAATGGAAAGAGATTATGTTGCTAGGCTAAACTTGTGCGAACAATTTCTAACGAAAATTGGGGATCCAAACCTTTTGTCCATTTAGCACTTTCAGATGCAGCGACGTTTTTTCTAAGTGGTGCTGTTAACCGCCACAATTGTTGCATTTGGGGAAGTAAAAAACAACAACAAAAACTGCGCTTTTGGCATCATCGGAGAGAGACTCCTATAAGGTCACTGAAGGTGCGCCTTAAAAAGTCGGGTCATTGGCCTTCTTTTGAGGAGGTGACCGCGCGTAAATGGAGAACAATACCTCGCAATGCCGTGGAACTTCTTTCTCCCTCAGTTCACGGACTTAAATCTTGTGTACCAAACAATTTTCCTCCAAAACGGGAGTTTCCTGTCAATATGCTTTGAATGTCGGGGAAATTTTGGGCCATATTTTCCCGGAAAAAAATGGATTGAGAGAGGAATAAAGCTCTCGTGACCACCAGGTTCACCCGACTCAAATCCCTTGAGACTCCCTTTTGTGTAGCCATGTAAAGAGCATCGTTTACTCAACAAAACCTGAGCATTTGGCAGAATGGAAGGCCTGAGTCGAAAGAGTCCTCCATATCACAACAACAAAATCTAAAGTACGTTTGTGATTGCAAAAAACGGTTCGGATGTCGCATCACTCAAAATAGAGTATAGGTTGAAGAGTAAGTTTTAGTATTAAGCGTGAAAAAGCATTTATAAACATTTATAAAGCTTCATAAACGCTTTTATTTGCTAACTTTTAAACTTTTTAATGCTAATGAAGACACTAACATAGGCGCGAAGATTCCTCTCGACTTAATATAATTTTGTATTAATTACCTTTACTTTTAATTGCTTAGAAACCTTATAAGGTAATTTCAAGGAAAAAAGGTTACTTTCAAGCATAAATTTTGTAGAGAAGCATAAAAAAATTACTGATGGTGTTGTTTTTCGTTTTTGAAGTGTTGTTAATAATTCCAAAACGAAAAGGATATCAAAAGAAAAACGGGAAATTACCAATTATTAATTCTTTGTTTTTTTAGAAATTTGGTTTCTAGGTGAACTTTTTTCCAAAGCTGTACATTATATTGAGAAAACTTTGAGAGCCTACTCACGAAAATTGCGAGAAAACGAATACGGATTTAGATGTTCTTTGAACTGGGCCAAGGCCAAAGCTACACGAGCGACTCGCTGCGACGAAGTTGTAACTACAAATAGCAAAGAATAGGTACTGTTGTTTCCTATGGGGCAAGCTACACGCGGACAGTCGCTGCGACAATTATACTCCGCTGCATCCGGCTGCGTTGTATTGTTCCAACTACGGTCGGCTACATGAGCCCAGCGACTTTCTTACAGCGTCACTTCCAGGTAGCACTAAAAACAAAGAAATCGCAGTGACTTGTCGCAGCCCATGTACAGTAGTTTGCAACAGCCACTGCGATTGTACCGCTGAGACACTCGCAATTCTGACGCAGCGACAAAGTCACTCGTGTAGCCTTGGCCAAACACGGAGCATTGTTGTTTTCAGTGGTGATGAACTACGTACGAAAGCTTCGTCAGTACATTGACCCCCTGTTTGTTTGGCAATGCTGCGTTGAGCTGCTCGTACCCTGAAATGAATTTTGGAATGTGAAAAAAATGTTCGACTTCTCATCCTTCTACAAAAGCTATGAATGCATTGGTTAATTTTATATATATATATATATATATATATATATATATATATATATATATATATATATATATATATATATATGATACACACAGACAGTGCATGGAACAAGGAACTCTTCTGGGATAATTAAATCCACTATAGTTCATTCCCATATATATATGGGATGAATTTCACAATAAAACACGTGAAATAAATGAATGCTGCAAACCCACTATATATATATATATATAATGTGTGTGTGTGTGTGTGTGTGTGTACATACGAGTTATGGTCGGCCACATCGTGTATATAGGCTTGTTCTGAAGTATTTAAGGAAATCTGTTCTACGAAGATTGAGGTTTGCGTTCCCCTAAAAATGCTGCAGAACCTCCTCCCAGCATTGAGCAAGAGTGGATGGATATCTTCTTACCAGTCCGTTTAACAAAAAGAAAGTTTAATTTATGGTTTTGACAATGCGGTATGGTGTAAACATGGTCTAAAAGATGTTTCAAAAGCGTAGGTTAAAGACTTGCGACAAATATTTCTTCGTCACAACTATATATATATATATATATATTTTTTTTTTTTCTTTTTCTGATGCCCACCATGTCAAGCATATATAGACAACGACCTTTGCCTGTGATGTACCTAGGTTATAGGTTACAGTGTACTGATATGTTTAAAAAAATACCGGGTGATCGAAAAGTCACTGTGTACCGGGACCATACATAGTAGTCGTGGTGCACCGAGACTTTTCAGATCACTGTGTAGTATTTAAAATGAGGAATATATATATATATATATATATATATAATATATATATATATATATATATAATATCAAGCATGAATCCGCACGATTTTCCATGATGAAAAACCGCCCTCACCAAGGTCCGAACCCACCACCTGTTGAATAGAAGCCAAGGGCGCTAACTACTACACTTCAACGGGATAAACTTTAACACAATTTGACATATATTTAAACAGGGAACGCATAACGCTTTCGCGGCAAGAGGCATTTTACGCGTTAACCCTCCCGCACTCCAGGTAATGACGAGCACTTTATTAAAATTATCTGGTGGAACGCTGGTGTCCGTAAATGGAATATCATGCGTGAATCCGCACAACTTTTAAATAATTTATCCCGTCGTAATGTAGTGGCTAGCGCCCTCACCTTCTATTCCAAAAGGGCTGGATTCGAACCCTGGTGGGGGCGAATTTTTCCTATATTTATTTATTTATTTATTATTTATTTTATTTATTTAGTTTATTTATGTAAGGTTGTAATTTACTATCCTTTTTGCTAAGTTCAAAGGTAGCTTCGTTCTCTTTATCCAAATGCTAATTTCTGCGATCCAGATTGCGAGTATTGGTTTGGCATTTATGGATCCCATAAAACGCTCGTTGTTTGTTATCAGATTAATAAATAATGGCTGACTGCAATAAGATAAGATGGTGAACGATGATAGGCGTTGAATGGGGCGGACGCTAATTGCAACGGTTTGCCTTTTACATCATTTTTACCCGTAAAGATTCAACGAATAGCTATCGTTTAACTTTAATCTTGGCCGGACTCATTCGTTGACATTTTATTCGAATGTAGCTTTTACAGTTATGTACTCGAATGGAAGGTGAGGGAGAAATGGTGGTGGTATACAGCTTAGTGGAGCAAATCCTCCATAAAATCTTACCTATCATATTTAGGTGAGGGGAGGAGGAGGGGTAGGGATGGGAATTTTGTATTACTTTGTGTGTGTGTGTGTGTCTGAATGAGTTTGTAGGTAGTTTTTTGTTTTAAAATTTATCGTTGTTAGGTTTTTATTTTCGAGTCTCTCTCTCTCTCTCTCTCTTCTCTCTCTCTCTCTCTCTCTCTCTCTCTCTCTCTCTCTCTCTATTAGGTTATATCAGGAGGCAATTTCAGTTTCGGAACAAGGAGATTATGCTCTCACTGTACAATTCCCTTGTTCGGCCGCACCTGGAGTATGCTGTGCAGTTCTGGTCGCCCACCCTCAGGAAAGATATTGAGAGGCTGGAGCGAGTGCAGGCGAGGGCCACAAAGTTAATCCCTTCCGTTAGGCATATGGGCTACAATCGACGGTTACGCGCCCTGAACTTGTTTTCGCTTGAAACTCGGAGGCTGCGCGGTCAACTGATCGAGGTTTTCAAGCTCTTACGCGGGTTCAACAATGTCGATTTTAGAAGTATGTTTAGTTTAAATGATAACCCAACTCGCAACAATGGTTGGAAGTTGGATTTGAAACGGTTTAGGACTAGTGTGTGTGGGAATTACTTTACGTATAAGATCTGTGACACATGGAACAGGTTACCTTCGGAAGTTGTGAACAGTTCCTCTGTGGATCAGTTCAAGAAAAGGTAGACGAAATCTTGCACACTATTTGAGTGTGTAAAGACATTTAGGACCTCAGTCTGCGGAAATTTCTTTTCCTATAAAATAGTTAATATCTGGAACCAACTTCCCTCAGAGGTTGTTTCCAGTCAAAGTGTAAATCTGTTTAAAAATAGGCTAGACAAAGTACTGAACACACTCATAGTTTAAGATTAAAACCTCAGAAAACTCTGCAGGAGTTCGCTTGCTCGGTGTCTCTGTGAGCAAGCTAAATATAGAGCTGTTTATATATTCCCACTTTCCTGTAAAATTTCCTTGGCTACTTTTCCAGGGTCAAGGTATTTTCTTCAACCTTTTTCCGTACCTGCCTCTGGCAGGGAGGGAGCGGAGGGTGGGGAGAGAGCCTTCTACTTTTATATCCAGTTTTCTACTACTGCTAGGATAGTTGAAAGAAAAATAAACTTTTACAAAATTTTCCCTGGCACCCGTTGCCATTAGTACCTCGTCGGTATGGGCCGCAAGGCCTTTTGAGGTACTTCTTTTCCTTGTAACTCCTTGTAACCTTGTAACTCTGTGGTAGAGAGGGTGAGAGAAATTACATTAATTTTATTTCTAATTTAAAAATGATAGTTATACGCAACCTCAATGCATCCATTAGTCACGCATTGTTCTACCCTTCCCAAAATAGAAAATGGGCAAAAAATTTGTGAGCAATGTAGTATGTTACATACTTAAAAAAAAAAGGTAATACCAACTTTGAAATAGTTTATATTTAAGGAGTTTCTTTACTATTATTTTATCAAGTAGTTAGGAAAGAGGAGTTTAATCAGCTCGGTAAATGGAGTTAAAGTAGGTATGAACTCCACTTGGGCTGCGTTTAATGATTGCGTCGCTATTTGACAAGTGTTCCGGGGTTGGAAGTAGTTAGTTTTCTGTACATTTACAGTATTCACCTTTGTATCTCGTGTTAATTTCACTTTCAAATTAATTATCAACATAATTACTGTAATTAATGTTATTGATTGGAACATCATTCTTACGATATATATATATATATATATATATATATATATATATATACATGCGCCTCGGTGGTGTAGTGGTTAGCGTCGCTGATTACAAATTCATCGGCCCCGGGTTCGAGACCCGACGGCAGCCGGCGCGCAGCAAAACCCAGCTATTCATCCTTCCACACAATAAAACAAGAAAGTGGTTGGTAGATAAATGGATACCCTAGGTGGCCTAGTGGTTAAGACGCTGGGCTGCTGATGGGGCGTGGTTCGGATTCCGCGTTAAACTGTAGGTCTAAGGTGGAGTGAAAAGCTTGACCTTTGTCAGAATGAACAATTCCGGCGGAAGCTAACCAAAGGTTATATATACAGGGTGATTAAAAAATCAGGTTACCTAGGGAAATACTGTATTATGTAATGATACAGGGAATAGTCACATCACATGTTCGATATGGCCACTGTTAACGGCAATGCACTTGTGCAGCCAGCTAGGAATATCACATCAATGCGCTCCTCCTTCGATAACATCTCATAACTCATTTACCTGCAAAGAAACAGAAAAGCCCTATGTAACCTGACTTTTGAATCACCCTGTGTATATATACAGGGTGTCCCGTAAGTCTGGAACCATAGGTCAAAATGATAAAAACGCCGGAGACTTTTGGAGACTGTTTGTGAAATGAACGAGGATGGTAGCGGCTGTGTCATCGTCGGTGGATGTCCTCGGAGGTCCACTGCGTGGTTTATCTCCTATGGATGCCGTTTCCCTGAACTTTGCTACAAGTTTGCCGACACAGCTGTGTGTTATCGGCGCGCGGTCCGGATGCAATCTGTTAAACTCCTCAGCGACCTCACTCTGACTCCGATTTCCTACGAGCAGAATTACCTGGATGCGTTCTTCCTTACTCAAAGACATCATGGGCACTTGCATAAACGGAAAAACATGAATTACTTATTTTACCATATGGTTCCAGACTTATGGGACACCCTGTGTGTGTGTGTGTGTGTGTGTGTGTATAATTTAGGGTGATTCAAAAAAATCAAAGTTTTTTTTTTAATTGTTCAACATGTATTTTTGTTCCCTATGACAAAAAAGTAGTGTATGCCAAATTTGGTGAATTTTAAATAAAATTTACTATGTGCTACCAGGCTCAAAGTTTCCCTCTTTTTCAATTTGTTTGTTTTTACAACTTATGATTTTATGTTTAATTGTTTATATTTCAGAATTTTTAATTAATGGTTTATATACTAGCTTGCTTTTAATTGTTGCTTGGAACTCGTAATTTTGATACCAATTAATCGATTATGGAAACTAGGCCTAACTCACCATCACCCAGTTGCTCATTTGGGAGAAGTTCTACAAGAAAAGAAACTGAAGTATGGCTAATTGGGCAGCCCTCTGCAGTACTAAAAACATCCGTATTACCATCAGAGAAGGAAATGATGGCCCTCTTCATGCACTACAGAAATATTAAAAAGCAAGACATTAGAGAATCATGCTGCTCTACTGCAGATGATGTGCTAGCAGTTTGGAAAAAAGCAGGAATACCAGCAAAACAAAGAATACATGTAGTAGATAAAATTCAAGGAATACTGAAGGAATGACAGCTGCTTAAGAAAAACAAAGCAAACAAATTGAAAAGATCACAAAATTTAAATAATAAAGAAGAAAAATGGAAAGATAAACTGGAAAACTTATTTGACATTGCTCATGAGAATGCTATGCAGCTTATAAAATAGAAGATGATAAGAAATTCTTGAAAATGCAACGTGAGAAAGGACGTCATGGAAAATGGGTACCATTGATAAGGCTGTTGCTAAAAAAGAGCAAAGAGCAGCAGAAAAGCAACAACGTTATGAAAAGAGGAAAGCAGAAGAAGAGATCAAAAGAAAGAAGAATGAAGAGGCTGTCATACTCACCAGTACATCATCAGAATCAGAATCAGAGGAGAGTAAAAGTGATGAATCTGGTCTCTGTGCTGCACAACCTTCAACATGGAAAAGTAAGGTTGGCAAACGTAGAAAATTGTTTGATGATAAATTATTAGGAAGTCTTGATGTTGCAAAATTGAGTGACAGAAATGCGTCTCTTTTTAATGCAAACAATCAGACATTGCTTGAATGGGACATCTGCGAACAAATAAAATGCATGTGTTTCAATACAACGGCAGCCAATACTGGTCCTAGAAATGGTGCAGCTATTCTTCTAGAACAAAAATTCGACAACGATTTATTGTGGCTGACATGTCGACACCATATATTTGAAATTATGCTGGAAGCTGTTGTTTCAAAGTCTTTATCATCATCTTCTGGCCCAGATATAGTCCTTTTTAAGAAGTTCAGAGAAAAATGGTCAAGCATTAATAAGGAGGACTACGAAACAGCATTATCAGATCCAGATATCTATGAAAATATTCATGACATCAAAGATGACATAATTATATTTGCAACAAATCAACTAGATACATTCCAACCAAGAGACGATTACCTAGAACTATTGCAGTTAACAATTATTTTTTGGGGAGGTGAACCAAAAGGTGGAATCAAATTTAAACATCCAGCGGGACTTCATCGGGCTAGGTGGATGGCCAAAATTACATATTCATTAAAAATTTTTATGTTCAAATCTCAGTTCAAAATTTCAGTAAAAGACAAAAAAGGACTAAAAGACATCTGTCTATTTGCTACTAGGTTATATGTAAAGGCATGGTTTACAGCTCCTGTGCCATCTTGCGCTCCTCGTCTTGCTCTGGAATTATTACAGAATCTTGTAGTCTACAAACAAATAAATGACACAATTGCATTTGTTGCTATTAAAAAACTGTTAGGTCACCTCTGGCACCTATCAGAAGAACTGGTAGCCTTGGCCTTTTATGATGATGAAGTGCCTACTGAAACGAAAAACAAAATTGTAAAGGCCTTGCAAAATACAACAGAAACTCTTCCTGCAAAACGGGCTTTTCTAGATCCTGCACTTATTCCAACGAAGAAATTAGAAGATTTTGTCATCAAATACTCAAAGATTCTTTACAATAACAGAATTTAGTTCAAAATTTGTATTCAAAGATGCTAAAGAATGGCATAATGATGAAGAGTATAACTCCACTAAGAAATCTATCAAACAGTGGAAAGTCGTGAATGATATAGCGGAAAGAGGAGTAAAATTAATGGATGAATATAATAAAATACTAACACATGATGGAGATCAAAACAGTTTCTTGTACAAGTAGTGAAAAAAACTCAGGGCTGTTTACCCTGATAGAAAGAAAGAACATTGATGAAGTAAGGAGGACAGCTAATGTCTCAAATATCATGCTAGTTTAATTATGCATGCTTTGGTTATGGTAGGACCTACGGGGGAGTTTCCACATTAAAAAAAAGCAATGCGCCTTGTACTGTACCCCCTGGGTGGTGTGGAAAAATTTGACAATTTGAGTCGTTCTGTCAATTTTTTAATTGCTGGTAGCAACCCTAAAATTAAAAAAATTTGCTAAAATATTTTAGGATAGTTGTTTTTATGCTGAAATGAACCACTTAAAGGGTTGAACACATTAAAATATAAAAAATTTTTTTTACCCCCATATTTGAATCACCCTAGACTGTGTGTATATATATATATATATATATATATATATATATATATATATATATATATATATATATAATATATATATATGTGGGTGGTGTGTGTATATATATATATATATATATATATATATATGGTGCTTCAGGTCGACCCTAGAAATATGGAAATTGGTGGAATTTGTATCTTGCATTTGGTATTTGAAGTTTGTCATAGTAATTCCGAAACTAATGTGAAGTGTTTCTTTTTATTGCAGGTACAACTTCAAATACAAACTACAAATTCCGCCAATTTCCATATTTCTAGGGTCGACCTGAAATACCCTGTATATATATATATATATATATATATATATATATATATATATATATATATATATATATATATATATATATGAAAATTATTTCACGAAAGTAACACGTGAAAAATATTTACGGTCTTATTAAAACCCACAAACCTGGCAACCCTATGCGCCCTATTATTAGCTCGGTGGGCTCTATTACTTATAAACTCTCCAAATGGCTTGTCAAAGTCTTGTCCCCCATTCTCGGAACTATCTCTGATTCACATGTAAAAAATTCCATGGATCTTACTGAAAAATTGAATAATGCATGTACTGAAACTAACGATAGATTGATCAGTTTTGATGTTTGTTCATTGTTTACAAAAGTGCCGATTGATGATATGCTTGACTTTCTCTCCCAAGAATTACATAAGTATGACCTGCCACTACCTTCACACATTGTTTTGGAACTTATTAAGCTTTGCATTAAAGACTGTAAATTCGCTTTCAATAACGAGTATTATCAACAAGTGTTTGGGATGGCCATGGGCAACCCCTTATCGCCCCTCCTCTCCAATATTTATATGGAGTTTTTCGAAATTACTTACATTCCGAGAATCCTGGGGGTTGGCATCCCTTGGTTGCGGTACGTCGACGATATTTTGTGTATCTGGCCCATGAATCGTGACCTGGATAACTTCCTCCTTCAGTTAAATGATCAAGTCCCCTCCATTAAGTTTACTTTAGAAGTGGAACAAGACAAGTCACTCCCATTTTTGGATGTGCGTGTACATAGGGAAAGCCCAGGTTTTAAGTTTAGTATCTATCGGAAAACAACAAACAACTTGTCCTACGTACACTTTTATTCGGGACATGACACCCCCACTAAGAAGGCCATTTTTTCATCAATGTTTCTCCGCGCCCTTAGGATCGCCAGTCCGGAATACATCGATGCCGAATTGGAAAAAATCAACGGTATTGGAAGTGATCTGTGTTACCCATCTGCGTTTATGGAATCTTGTCTCAACAAGGCAAAACGAACTTTCTATCGTGTGAATAATAACACTCGTACTTTGTCAAAAAATATTTTAGTACTTCCATTTTTCCCGGGCTTTTTAGGCATTGCTAATGTACTTAAACTTTTGGATATTAATGTAGTATTTTCATATAACAATATTGTGAAAAATATCATAGTAAAAAATAGCCCTACCAATAATTCAGGCATTATCTATAAAATTGGGTGTAAACAATGTGATTCCTTTTACATAGGTCAGACGGGAAAGGATTTGCACACACGTATAAAACAGCATCAATATTCCGTCAGAACAGGACAGTTGTCCAGTGCTCTTTTTGTCCATTTGTCAGAGTTATCCCACTGTATTGATTAGAATAATGCTTCAGTTTTATTTTATTCGAGCAACATTGTCAATAGAAATATTCTTGAGTCTGCCATTATTCAACTTTCAAATAACTTCAACATAAGCAAAGGTCTTTTTCAACTCGATCCTGTTGTTTTGAATTCCTCCAAAACAAACCTAGATAAAAAGGGTAGGACACTTAATCTTTGGTAAACTTGTAAGCTACTTTATTAACTTTTAATCTTCAATTTATTTTTATATATATCGAAACTTGACTCTAAAAAGACAAAGTGTTAAACCCGGGCGTATCTCCAGTATAAATTTGTATTATTTTTATAACTCATTTGATCTTGTGCTAAAATCGATATGCCTCTTTGTTAATCCTCTAATCCTTAATTTTTAAGTTTTATTTTTACTTCTCCGTTTATTGCATATATATATATATGTGTGTATGTGTGTAGATATGTATGTATATATATATATATATATGTATATATGTTTGTGTGTATGTATGTTATTTATTTATATTTTTTTCTCTTTCTGTAACCTATATATAGGCCGTAACCTTTTATGTATTTCAGTGTTCCTGAGGATGTCATTAGACGAAAGCGCTTGAGCACCGTTTTGTGTTTCCTTTCCTTCGTGGTTTTATTCATCATATATATATATATAATATATATATATATATATATATTATCGTGTGTGTTAAAATCTTTTCTGATAATGTTTCAAAGAAATAAAAATAGTGTATGTGTGTATATAACCCTTAAAATTAAAGTGACGCTGGACTGTGGATGCGTTATCGAAATTCGAAATCACTTATCGAAACTGTTTTCCTTTTTATCAAGAAATAATTGGACGTTGGGTAAATAAAGTTTATTATCTATTTCAAGAACGCTTTCTATCAACAAAACTGTATTTATTTATTTTTTCTTTTGCATTCGTGCGTATACACTGTTTAAAAGCTGACTTTGAAGATTTTTTTTTATTATTTATACACGTTACCCGTATAATAAATTCGTAGGTATGAAATGGATAGTTGTTCAATCAGTTAAAAATATTGGCTTTTTGGATTTTTTCTTAAAGCCTTTTATCATGTTTTACTAAAAGATATAATCATTCTTAACTAAAAAAATAAGTGCAGGAGGCAAGCACCTATATATATATATATATATATATATATATATATATATATATATATATATATTATATAATATACACAGCCTTGGTCAGAATTATTAGGCACCTTTGAAATTCTAAATAAAAATATATGTTAGTGCAATAAAGGACATAAAAACAATGATATACCTGTTAATTTAATTATTTACATTAATTTTAATACCTGGTATGTCTGCCTTTGGCCTTAATTACCGCCTTTATTCTGTTTGCCATATTGCTCACTAAGTTGTTGCATACTGAGCTTGGCAGTTTATCCCATTCTTGCTGTATAATGTTCTTCAGTTCACTTTGAGAGGTGCATCTGTGCTTCCTGATACTCTTCCCGAGATGGGCCCACAGGTGTTCGATGGAATTTAGGTCTGGTGATTGAGGGGGCCAATCCATGACTATGATATTATTCTGCTCGAACCAATTTTTGCTGTGACGAGAAGTGTGGCACGGAGCGTTGTCTTGTTGGAAGATGACACCTTCAGGGACATTATTGTTGAATATTTTGGCTACTAAGCGCTCGTATACTTGATCCAGCATGGTGGTGTACTTGATAGAGTTCATCCTGCCGTCACAGATTTTCAACATTCCGGTCCCTGCCAGAACCATGCTACCCCCTCCGAACTTCACAGTAGGTACCAGGCATTCAGCATGGTATGCTTCACCTGCTCTTCGGCGAACATAAACGGCGCCAGGGGTCCCGAAAATCTGACAAAAAAGTAGGATAAATGAATTGTTTTACCATAACGGTTGTAACGCAATTAAATGCATTTCTATACAGTGTAACAATATAAATAAGTAACTACTCTGAATGTGTATCTTGCCTCGAAGTTATTTTCATCGGACCAGATCACTTTAGCCCAGTCCTCAAGGGTCCAATTTTGGTGTTGTTTGGCCCACATTAGACGCTTCTTTCGGTTGACCTCAGACGGAAACGGCTTTTTCCTGGCCTTCCGTCCTTTGAGGCCTTTTTCTGCAAGCCTTCTTCCAGCGGTACGACTGGAGATGGACTTCCCAGTTGTTGACCGAAAGGCTGCAGCGACGTCCGAGGATGATTTCTTACGATCTGTCAGACTAATTCTTTTCAGCAGCCGGTCTTCTCGGGCCGTTGTTGACCTTTTCCTACCTTGCCCTGCCCTATTCTTGTAAGACTTGGTTTCCTTGTACCTTTTTAACGTTGTCCGTACTGCAAATCTTGAGCATTTCATTTGTTTTACAATCTTAACCTGGGATAGTCCTTGCGAACGTAATAAGACTATTTGGGCCCGTTCACCTTCTGAAAGTAGCTTACCCTTCGCCATTATTGTAGCAACTACTTTTGTAAACAAATAGGTGTGATATTAGGTCGTTTCTTCTTCTTAACTTGCTTACATTTGTATTATCTTCGTTTTACATCTCACAAATTTCCTGAAAAACAAATAAATGTATGTTATGTTCTTTATTTATTCTTGATATCTTGTCAAAAGCATTAAAGTTTCAATTAATCACTAAAACAACACATTTGAAATTATTAAACGAATTAATATGTAGTTTAAAACAAAAATAGACGGGGGTACCTAATAATTCTGACCAAGGCTGTGTGTAATATATATAATATATATATATATATATATATATATATATATATATATAATACAGGGTGGGCGGAAAGTAGCTCCCTAATTTAAATTACATATAAATTATGTATAAATTGTGATTGTATTGTTTATTGTTATGGTGTGTTCTCTAAAGTGGTACAATTGTAACGGTAATCTTTTTTTCTCTAAAGTGTTCTCTTTGTGTTCTCTAAGTGGTACAATTGTAACGTTCA
>JAJOZX010001041.1:45000-165000 GCA_023014485.1 Bathynomus jamesi | reverse complement strand
TCATTAAGCATTAACGTCACCAATAATACTGCTGACCTGCCCCAATTTAATGAGGTAATCATCTTCATTATCAACTGCCTGAAAAGGCATATGGATACACAGAATTACAAATTTTTTATTGTGTACACAAATTTCTATTCCAGTTAACCAATTCAAACCAAGTTTTAATTCACTAATATATTTCCCATACCCCAACCTTCATAGAATAGCTACCCCACCAGGTGGGTGGCCTGCAAGGAGACCATCTTGTTTATCTCTGGTGGCCTCCCCTATCCCATGAAAGTTACTGGACAGGCTATTCAGGTCCTTTAAGTCCTGTTTCCATAGCCATGTTTCCTGCAGACGGAGAATATCAGCATTCTCTAACACTTTATCAATTATGATTGGCCTGTGTTTGCTGTTATTGCCTAAGCTTAGGCCTCGACAGTTATAAGAGATTACCTTGAATGTTGCAATTAGGAAGATGCAGGAGTTCTGCCAACCATCTCTACATGTTGAATTCCACTTATACCAAGCACAGCAGTTACAGCATTAGACCCAGCTGGATCTTCCTCCACAGTACGACGCATGATGTCTCCATAATTACCCTCTCCAGCACTTGCGAGAGGGGCTGCAGTTGTTTTTCTTCCCTTCTTCTCATAGAACCGCCGTACATATACCCGTTCCGGCCATACTGCTGGATCCATAAATACCCCTGGATCATCACAGATTGCTGTAACTTGAAAGGAACTGTACGTAGTCCATTTAGAGTCAGTTTTCCTACATGTAACCTGAAGGTTCACTTTATCTTCCACAAACGCCTGCAGCTCTTCGGCCGTAAGATCAGGTCGACATCTCGAGACGAAAATGTTTGCGGTCTTCGTTGGTACAGCCATCATACGATCTGTTTTGGCAGCCCCTATGATACCCCGCCGTTCTCTGCCAGCCTTTGCCATAGGCTAACTCCCTCTAGCCGGTGCATGAGTGGGGCCAGACCCCCTTGAGGGACCACCACCATTAGCTACTGCAGTGGTTGCAGTTCTCGGAGGGGTCGCTCGCTTCCGACCCCTTCTTACCACCATTGTCCAAGATGCCTCCTCATCATGACCCCCGACTGCATTCCCAGCATCCCGATTTACCAAGGCCCCTTGTGGGGGGTACCCTGTGTGAGATGGTATTGAGCTGGCGATGTAGTAGTGTCTGGATTCAGGAATCTAGGATAAGACTGAGAAGCAGAGGGCTCTGCACTCATGGATCCAGGATGAGGCTGAGCGGCAGCTAAATAACAAATATTTGTTTCAACTAAATCATTACAATTTCAGAGACTGAAGGTCTTGATAAATTTTGCTTTATTGAAGGAAAAATTTGCCACAATATTAGTTCACATACATGTTTAGTTTAGAGTAGATTTAGTTCATTTTTCAGTTCTTTGTTCACATAATATGTCCATTGCCACTGTAATAGAAAAGTAATAGACTATTATCTATTACTTTGCCTTCTATTACATTACTCTTACAGCCAAAAAATTATGATCTATTACTATTACTTGAAAAATCCTGTAATAGTCTATTACTATTACCTCATTTCTGACACACACACACACACACACACACACACACACACACACACACACACACACACACACGGTGTTTTAGGTCGACCTTAGAAATATGGAATTTGGCGGAATTTGTAGTCTGTATTTGGTAATTGAAGTTTGTCATAGTAATTCCGTAACTAAAAAATATAATGACATGAACATGCACAACCTATCTTGTATAGTATTGTACGTAAACAATTATAACAATAAAACAACATATGCTTCGTCGCTTCTTATAGGGTCGACCTGAAACACCCTATATATATATATATATATATATATATATATATATATATATATATATATATATATATATCGTAAGAATGATGATCCACTGAATAACATTAATTACAGTAATTATGTTGATAGTTAATTTGAAAGTGAAATTAACGCGAGATACAAAGGTGAATACTGTAAATGTACAGAAAACTAACTACTTCCAACCCCGGAACACTTGTCAAATAGCGACGCAATCATTAAACGCACCCTAAGTGGAGTTCATACCTACTTCAACTCCATTTACCGAGCTGATTAAACTCTTCTTTCCTAGTCACTGTATACAATATATATATATTAGTGGTGGACCGGATATCCGCATCCGCATCAATTTTAACATCCGAATCCGCACTTCTGACTGCGGATGTTATGAGGATATTACCTCTAATAAATTATGCAATTTACAATTAAATTAGCTTATAAAGTAGCTTATAAGGCCCAGTCATGCAAATTTCATGTAAATTATTAATTATTAATGAACAAACAAATATATAAACCTGAAAATATAAATACCTGGTAACACAGAAAATTGAATGAAACTTGTTTTATTGAATTTTCTGTGGCTGAAACTCTTAAGAAAGTTATTATTTTTATCATGAAAATATTAATTTTAATTCTTATGCATTGCCTGCCATAATAGTAATATCACGAAATTTGAAAAATTATCATATATTCATAATTCTATATTATATTGATAGATTAACTAAATATCCGCATCGCGGATATTAAAATTAAAGATCCGCATCCGCAGATGTTGAAAAACTGACATCCGGTCCACCACTAATATATATATAATATATATATATATATATATATATATATATATACTATATACAGGGTGTCCGAGAATTATCTGTACAATTTTTGGCTGTTATTAAAAGTCAACCATGAAGTGCAGAAATTCCAGTGTTGTCCCATTTTACAGAGAATCTCATTAAGTTTTTTCTGATACCAAGTTTTGACAAGTTTTTTAGAAATTCCAGTGTGTCCGAACATTATCTGTACAATTTCATCTTTTAATAAAATTCTTGATAACACACGTAAAATTCTTAACAAGATTATTTAGAATCTGTATTTTCAAAAGTTTCTTTTTAAAGTAACGTTGTTACAAACATTCGATATGGGCACCATTAGTGATTCGCAAAAACATCCAATCGATACTCCAAATGTTGCCATGTACGCTGCAGCATATCCACATCAATTCGCTCAATAGCAGCTGTGATTCTTGCTTTTAAATCATCAATGTCTGTCACCCGCGTACATTTCTAAAAAACTTGTCAAAACGTGGTATCAGAAAAAACTTAATGAGATTTTCTGTAAAATGAGACAACACTGGAATTTCTACATTTCATGGTTGACTTTTAATAACAGCCAAAAATTGTACAGATAATTCTCGGACACCCGGTATATATATATTATATATATATATATATATATATATATATATATTATATATATATATATTATATATATATATATATATATATATATATATACAGGGTGGGCCGAAAGTCTGGATCCATAGGAAAATATTTATTTTAATACATAAATTACAACAAATGGTAAATACTTAAAATGAATATCAACTTTAACTCGTAAATGCGTATCCGTGATACTGTACAGTGGTTCGTACGCCAGTATAAACAACAAATTATAACAAATGCTCAAATTGGCGGCCTCTGACATCGAGACACTTAGGGATGGAATTTATGATTTTTAATAATTCTTCGAATTGACGTTCTCGAGATGCGTGTTTCATTTGATAATCTTCTTGTTGACTTACTGGACTATTCGTTAAAGTTTCACATACCATTGCAGAGGTATTTTCATCAGTTGCAGTTTTTGGACGACCAGAACGCCGTCGATCATGTACACTTCCTGTTTCTTTGAAACGTTTAAACAACTTGCCAACAGTCGCATGTGTTACTGGATGCTTATCAGGATGATTTCTATTGAATTCGGTAGCAACTTCTCTGTGTGTAGCGCCCCTGTCTCGCGTACATGAGCACAAGTTCTACCCGGTCTTCTGTTGTTAGATTCGAAGCCATTTCTGGGCTGAAATAAAAAAAGTATTTGAGATTTATACTGGAGTACGAACTACTGTACAGTATCACGGATACGCATTTACGAGTTAAAGTTGATATTCATTTTAAGTATTTACCATTTGTTGTAATTTATGTATTAAAATAAATATTTTCCTATGGATCCAGACTTTCGGCCCACCCTGTATATATATAGTTTATATATAATATATATACACAGGGTACAGAATTTAAATTCTGTATCGACTCATCGATTTGTTATACCTAGTATTCCATACCTTAAACCAAGCTCATCTTCTCGTCTATTGTTAATTTCGCAGCCATCCCCTACCTAAAAGAAAAAATAATATAGTCAACACTGAAACTTCCTATGATGCGCGACTTTTGCACCACCCTGTATATATATATATATATATATAATATATATATATATATATATATATATTATATAATATATAGCATGAATTTCACAATTAACACGTGAAATGAATGAATGCTGCAAATCCACAAGGAAAACGAAAAACGATTCCAAGCTCTTTCGTGTATTCAGAGCTACACCTCGTCAGGGAATGACGAGGTGTAGCTCTGAATACACGACAGGCCTTGGAATCGTTTTTCTTTTTCCTTGTGAGTTTGCAGCATATATATATATATATATATATATATATATATATATATATATATATATATCCTTTGCGGATGACACAAAGATCAGTAGAAAAATAAGAAACCCAGAAGACATAAGATCCCTACAAACCGATATAAACAGAATCTACAAGTGGACGGAAGACAACAATATGAAGTTTAACACCGAGAAATTTCAGCTATTACGGTACGGAAAAAGAGAAGACCTAAAATCCATGGAATATTATACCCCAAATGGACAGGAAATTCAGAGAAATCCCAGAGCAAAAGATTTAGGGGTTGTAATGGCGGATGATGCGAAATTTGAGACACAAAATAAGGTAGCAGTAAACAGAGCAAAGAGAATAACGGGACAGATATTGAGAACCTTTAAACGAAGGGATAGGAATGTAATGATTCCTCTACTGAAAACCCTGATAATACCCAAATTGGAATACTGCTCTGTCCTAACATCCCCATATAAAAAAGAAGACATTAGACAGCTGGAAGGGATCCAGAGAAGCTTTACAGCCAAGATCAATGGGTGCAAAGAACTAAATTACTGGGAAAGGTTACGCGAACTAGACCTATACTCACTGGAAAGGAGAAGAGAGAGATACACCATTATTTACACTTGGAAAATAATGGAGAAAACATAGTCCCTAATCTTACTCTGAACCCTACAAACTCCCAAACAACGGTGGACAGTAGAAACGGCAGACTGTGCCGTATTCCCAAATTGAAGGCGAGACAGGGCACATCCTTAACCCTGAAAGAAAATAGTTTTGTAGTGAGAGGACCAAAACTGTTTAATCAGTTGCCAAAATACCTAAGAAACACAAAGGGAGTTGCAGTGGAAATTTTCAAAAGAAGACTAGACGCCTGGATCAGAACAATCCCGATGAGCCGGGCCTACCTGGCTATGTGAGGTGGAGAGCGCAAGAATCAAACTCACTACTTCACCAGGCCAATTCGAGAGGAGGGGCGACAAGCTTGACCTTCGCGAAATGAGAGATCATCACGCGAAACCTTTGTAAGGTTGTAAGGTAAGGTATATAATAAAAAGTAATGCAATACCAAAAAAGTCGTGACACTAATACAAAAACTTCCTTGCGAGTATTACGGGTATCATGATTTTTGTCACCCTGTATATGTATACAGAGTAGCCTGAAAGAATGATATATATATATATATATATTATATATATATATATATATATATATATATATATATTTATATATATATATAAAATGTTGGGCATTAGATGATTGATTTTACGAGTTCATATCGCCTCGTTTACCCCATATTAAGATCCTTATAAATGGGAACTGAAATAAATTTTGCGTAATGGGCACTTAATTGCACTTATGTCAAGTAATTAGTATTATTTTTGAGGGTCAAATTATGTTTACGAAGGATCAAGATATCGATATTAAATTTAATTACCGATAAAAATGAAAACTTCATTTTTATCTACATCATGTTCCATTTATACGCAACATTTTTCCACTTTATAAATTTTATTTTTAATTCATTCCCCCCCCCCCCCCCCTCAATATTTATACGTGTAAAAAATTACTTTGGAAAGTTTAACACACACACATATATATATATATGTATATATGAGATTGAACTCAGAATGGTCCCCTGAGGTCTTTTCATGCTACACACAGACCGTGCATGGAACAAGAAACTCTTCTGGGAAAATTAAATCCACTATAGTCCGACCCGTTGCCCACGTCGGTTAACATCATGAAAAGAAAAAAACTATAGTGTTTGTCATTTACCATTACTTATTCCATTATTCGAAGTATAGTGGATTTAATTTTCCAGAAGAGTTCCTTGTTCCATGCACGGTCTGTGTATATATATATATATATATTATATATATATATATATATATATATATATATATATATATATATATATTTAGTCCTGTATGAAACCTTTCATTTCGTGTAATTTCAAAAAGTTTCGGGTATCTCGAGAAAATCTCGTGACCCTGAATCACTTCGTGAAGGTTAGATTACAGTAATGCGTAATGCCTGTGATTTACGGTCGCAGGCATTACTCAAAAGGCCTCAAACTTTTTCGCATTGCGCGAAATGACCGGCTTCACACATTCACTGGGAAAAGAAAATTATATGTATTGCGGAGGCCTTTTCCTCAGGAGTGTAACTCGCTTCCATATTAGCCATTGTGTGTTATTCTACCTGCAACAAAAAAACGTCCCAAAACAAGACATCAATTTGAACATTTGTTTTGGTTCTAATGTATTACTTTTGTAAATTTAATTTAAAATAAACTATGAGACCGGATTTATGGGACACCCTATATACAGGGTGGCGCAAAGTCAGGAACCATAGGCACATTTTAATAATTTGTTTTAACTGTGTTTTGTTCTTTTCAGATTTGTTGTTGAACCTATGGCACAGAAATTGACAATAGATGAACGGGTGGAGATAGTTTTAATGTGTGCAAGGCGTGGTAACACATACCGATCAGTTGCTCCTGCTTTTAATGACAGACACCCTGAGAGACCGCCAGTTGTTCAGGTATCAGTTGGGAAACTGTTCACGCTCTTCAAAGAAACGGGAAGTGTTCGTGATAGGCCGCGTAATGGCTGGCCAAAAAGTTCAACCGATGCAGCAACATCACTAACGGTATTCAATTACCTCGAAAACAGCCCACGTAAGTCCTTAAGAAAGTTATCCCAGGAAACGGGTGTCTCCAGAAGATCCATTCAACGAATTCTTACAACAAATCGTTTCCACCCCTACAAAGTCCAACTCGTTCGGGAACTGCGCGATGACGATACAGCCCGTCGTGTAGAGTTCTGCCAGTGGTTTCTACAACATCGACAGCTTCAACGAAGGATCATGTTCAGCGACGAAGCGATATTTCACCTCCGCGATCGTGTCAATAGGCATAATGCACGCTATTGGGCCAATGAAAACCCCCGCTGGATGGAGGAAGGACATTGCAATTCGATCCACGAATTATGGTGTCGGCTGCGCTCTGGGAGGATCGGTTAATTGGTCCGTACTTTTTCGACGGCAATGTAACAGGTGAACCATATCTGCATATGCTGCAAACATCTCTAATGCCTATACTAGACGACATTCCATTGGCAAAACGGGCGAAGATGTAGTTTCAGCAGGGTGGTGCACCACCACGTTTGGCAACCATCGTCCGGAGCTCTTTAGATGAAACATTCCCAAGCAAGTGGATCGGACGGCGAGGGCCCGTCGAATGGCCACCTACGTCTCCAGACCTCACGCCTCTTGACTTTTTCTTGTGGGGCCATCTGAAGTCGGTAGTCTATGCTGATCGACCCAGAACCATACGTTCTCTAAAGGATAAAATCACATCTGAGTGTGCCAAAATCAGTACCAATGTGTTAAGGAATGTTCAAACATCATACATTCAACGCGTCAGAAAGTGTCTCCAAGTGGAAGGCCACCAATTCGAACATTTATTGTAATTTAATAAAATGTGCCTATGGTTCCTGACTTTTGGCCACCCTATATATATATATATATATATATATATATATATATATATATATATATATATATATATATATATATATTACATGGAGTATATATATATATATATATATATTATATATATATATATATATATATATATATATATATTATATATATATATATATATATATATTACATGGAGTAATTTATTTTCGTTTAGTATTTTCTCGTAAGATTATATAATAGTGTTTCTTTTAAGTATGGTATTTGCAAGGAGTTACCCTTCATCTTATGAAGCCAAGAAATAGTTTGGAGTAATTGGTTTCGCAAAAAAGTAATCACAAGAATATCGATAGACTATTTTAATCGTGGCGAAGATTACTTTTCGTAATTTTGAGGATGTAAACATTTGTGTGTGTATATATATATATATATATAATATATATATATATATATATATATATATATATATATATATATATAGTTTTCTGATAAGTATTAAAAAGTGTTTTACGCGTGCAGATAAGAATTCTTATAGATGTTTTGAATTGATTTTTCATCGCTTATAGCTCGTAATTCGTGGGCGCACGCAACCTGAATTTATGACTGTATGCCAAAAATAATGGGATAAAGATTTGGAGCCATCTGTACTATTTAATTATTTATTTTTTAATTCAGTTTCAGGAGTACCTTGACCGGACAGGTATGAACTAACCAGTTTATAAGTGTACGGGGTCTTCGTTCCCTTTAAAGCCCCAGAATTCCTTATATATATATATATATATATATATATATATATACCTTCCGAAACCCCCATCAACCCATCCGTCCATTCTTCCCCCAACTCCTCCAAAACATAAAAATAATGCATTGTTGCTAATGATGTGTGATTGCCTTATGAAAATCATGTCTATCCCTTTTTTAATATTTAAACAGGAAAAAATAACGTTTTTAAGAAATTACCCTGGTTCTATTTTTGGTTTTATTTTCTTTTTACAACTCTACATTCTCATTTCCTTTCTGGAATCGTGTTAACAAAATACGTAATGGTACTCATTACGTTTATGGCTTTATACATTTTCAGCCTGTAAACACAGCTTTATTCCTACTTTGCACATACAGTTGTGTGTGTGTGTGTGTGTGTGTGTGTGTGTGTGTGTGTGTGTGTGTGAGAGAATAACTATTCGCTGTACTTTGCATCATGCTTATAACTATTTTCATTCTGCCTTGTTATCTGATAGCTGTTTCTGATTTTAAAATGATTTCGCCAATTTAAGTGCCTGAGTTCATGCTTGCATCGAAACGCTTAAACCTTCTGCATGAATTTTTCTATTCAAAAAGTCTTTGACTCGTCGTTAAAAAATAAAAGAGAAGCTATAATGTGCTCTCTTCTCAATGTAATAAAATATATTAATTTATATTAGTAGAGGAGGCGCTCCTGTGACTGCCGAAGTACTAAACTTGTACGTAGCCAACCTCTACACTCAGTATGGTGATATAACTTGAATAATGTTATATTGCCGCTCCCTATATATATATATATATTTGTGTCTGTAACTTTGCCTGCTACGTTATTCATGTACGTATACACCCTCCAATCGATTTTAGAAATTAGTGTGAACGATTTAATCGCTGGTGTCTCTGTTTGCGTGATTTATAGCGTAAGACCGGGTTATTTATGTGTGTAAGAAGTCTCATGACATATCAACAACGATTCATTAATCGTGGAATACAGGTATGGAATGAAAGCGCATTGAATTTATGAGTGGCTCGCATTTAAAAATGGATAAAAATCGCATTCCTTCTTCTACATCTCTTTATAGATATAAATTTGGAGAGGTTATACGTCGTCTCTTTATAAAAAGTACGTCCAGCGATTAAATCGTTAATGTTTTACAGTTAAGAAATCTCGTTTAATCTCCTTTTAGTTAACTATTTCGCCGTTTACAGTCATCGGAAGACGCATCGAATATAAATGGTTATGCGCTTAATTGGGAGTATAGAAGAAGATTGAAATATCAGCGTAGATCGTCTTGGAAAGGAATCAAATCCCTTTTTTATTTATTATTTTTTTTCATGCGTCTTTAGTTTAGTCGTTTCTGGAAGATAAACTGTTTCTTCGTACGTCTGAAAATTAAAAATTTCTTCCCGAGATGAATACGCGTAATCACGGCATAATTATCTTGTTTATGACGTATTAAATGATGTTTGCTTTGGGGAAGTTAATACAGTCATAAATCTTCACTCGATAAGATTCATTTGTTAGTTTTCAGATACCGTTTTCCCGCTTTGTACTTCGTAACTTCTGAGCATACAACTCGTAAGCGTCATATTAATGCATTTCATTAAGCTCTTTCTTCGATTTTTTACTTATAGGAAACGATATTTAGTATTTATTTTAAATATTTTGTGTAAATGAATGAAAGAATTATACGCAGTTATCATCTTTTCCGTTAATTATGATTAAATATATTTAGTTCGTCTCGTTAGAAATTTTTTACCCGACTTGTTAATAGGGAGGCGTTGTGCGACGAAGCATCTCAAAAAGCAGCTTTTCGTGCACACCTTAACATCACGAAATTCCTAAGAAAACGTCACGACAATCGTAAACGAAAACCTGTTGACGACTCTAGGAAATTTTAACAGAAACATAACGAGATCCAAACGAGGACGTTATACGTTCAATATTTCGGTCGATACTTACGTGTCGAGCTTTCCAAAAATGTATAATGGAAAAATTTCTATTCAAAAACGTTCTGACATCTTTACGATAATCTTTCTTTAAAAAAAAAAAAAACGACAAATTGAGACCTTTTGGCAAATGGCCCACGCAAAGTTGACCGTCATTGCAAATAACGGAATTTTTTTTCTTACGATATAATGAACGTCTTTGAAGGTATTTCTGAGTCCTTGTTTTCGTTTTTTATAAAGTAAAATAATGTTTTTTGTTTTTTCGAGTTTTTTCGTCCGGTTCACAGTAATGATTTTGTAATGGTTTCATTTTCTTTCAGTGCGAGTACTCGCGTATACTGATGAGTTAATCACTCTTTGAAACCTCTCTTTCATTGTATACCCCATAACAAAGAAATACAACAACCCTTTTTTCCCAAACCAATAATTTTATTTAAGCCTTCGGCCTTAGATTCAAGGACGAAAAGATCCTATAATCACTACCAGAAAGTTATATATAGATTATAATTTTTGGCGTAGCCTCAACTAGACCTTGAGAATACTGAGCAAATTCTAGTTGGCACCCAAAACTGGTCAATTCTTTGAACAAGAAGCGTTTAACGTTAGGGCCTATCACATTTTCATGAAATATGAGCCTTTTATTTTTAAAGGAAATTTTTTTGCTTATAATCAAATAATAGTTAACTTCCTGTCGATTAATAATAATAATAATAATAATAATAATTGGTGTAATTACATTTATTCTACGGCAAATACTTGATTGTTGCAATGTATTGAAAGAAATAGAAATTGCGAGAAAGAAGTAGTTATAGTCTTTCCCCAATCTTTTCCTTCACTATTCTTTGCGGGGTTGACTTTCTAACCTCCGCACTGAGAGGGAGGTTGAAGTTCAAGTTGTTGTTGTTGTCGTTGTTGTTGTCGTCGTCGTTTAGATTATAGAAAGGTTTCCCGATCTTCCTATACTGACGTTTCCTGAGGCTTCTCCGAAATATTTCATGTTACAGTTATGGTTCAAGGGAGACCAGAAAAAATTTTCGTAATAGTTACGTACTCGATATGGCGTTCTTTCACGAGAACGCCGCGATTGTTTCCCGTTCTTGAGAAAATTTTAATTGGTGTAATGTTTACTACTTATATTTAGTGTTATTTCGGATTATTTTTGTTTAATCGCTTCATAAAGGTAAGACGAGTGCAGTTCTGACTTTTATTTCCGAGTTCATATATAATTTTGTGTATAAGGATTTCGAGGGACTATAATGACGTCACATGTTGGTGGAAGCTACCTTTTTTTTTCTTTTTTTTTCGCAATGTAGTTACGATATATTTATGAAGAACACTTTATTACGAAGAGTAACTGAAATTGGGTGACACGAAGGGAATGGAGAGAGAGAGAGAGAGAGAGAGAGAGAGAGAGAGAGGAGAGAGAGAGAGAGTTACAAGGAAAAGAAGTACCTCAAAAGGCCTTGCGGCCCATACCGAGGAGGTACCAATGGCAACGGGTGCCAGGGAAAATTTTGTCTTTCAACTATGCTAGCAGTAGTAGAAAACTGGATAGAAAAGTAGAAGGCTCTCTCCCCACCCTCCGCTCCCTCCCTGCCAGAGGCAGGTACGGAAAAAGGTTGAAGAAAATACCTTGACCCTGGAAAAGGAGCCAAGGAAATTTTACAGGAAAGTGGAGAATATATAAATAGCTCTATATTTAGCTTGCTCCACAGAGACCGAGCAAGCGAACTCCTGCAGTTGGTTCCAGATATTAACTATTTTATAGGAAAAGAAATTTCCGCAGACTGAGGTCCTAAATGTCTTTACACACTCAAATAGTGTGCAAGATTTCGTCTAACCTTTTCTTGAACTGATCCACAGAGGAACTGTTCACAACTTCCGAAGGTAACCTGTTCCATGTGTCACAGATCTTATACGTAACGAGAGAGAGAGAGAGAGAGAGAGAGAGAGAGAGAGAGAGAGAGAGAGAGAGAGAGAGAGAGAGAGAGAGAGAGAGGTTGGTTGATTTTTATCTCACACACACACACACACACACACACACACACACATAAAAAGAAACGATATAGATAAACCTGACTAAGAGGAGACAGCGTTTCGTTACAATGTAAACACAATTCGTATCAAATGAAGAGAAAGGAATTGAGTTACGAATAGCAAATAAATAGCCATTGAAGAATCGCCACAACGGAGTAGCCATCTTGAAGCACCTCTTTTCCTAATGTAAGTGTCGCCGAGTCTCGCATGTACTTGTATGGGATGTTCGAAGAGTTTTTCTTGCGCTCAGATTACCTGAATAAATGATACATCATTCTCCTCGTGGCTTTGTCCAGACGTTGCAACGAAAGTTGACCGTTTTGTGGCAGGAATTAAGGAAAGAAAATCGTATTAAACTCGTTTATGCGAAGGCTTTTGCGCTTGAGTTTACGACACGCAACATTCACTACAATGTATAAAAGAGAAATTTTATTTATGCTTCAAAGCTTATCGGAGAATCACGCCATTTTATAACTTTATATCATCTTCGTTCGATGATAGTTTTAGACGAAACGCTCTTACAAGAAATAAAACCCACCCACTTTCAAATTCTTTAATATCTCTCGTAAAAATAAGTGCTTACCCCCCCCCCCCCCCCCCCACACACACACACATCTCTCTCTCTCTCTCTCTCTCTCTCAACCTGGTCCAAATAAAATACAGGTTGAAGATTCTTTTTTAAAAATGTTTTTTTTTTTTGGAGAGGGATCTCCGTATCTTTATTATTTCTTATTTGCATGCGCTTGGCGAGTTCACGGGGTTCTTAGGTCTTTTCTTTTTCTTTTTTTTTTGTTAACTTTCAGAACTTTTTGCAGATCTTGTCAATCGAGATTTCGTTTCTTCAGAAATTCGAGAATTGAATCAGTTTTGTGATTGGCACTCGAAGGAGGAAGAAAGAAAAATATTTTTTTTTTTTAGTGTTCGAAGCAAGACTTTTTTCTTTTTTCTTTTTCTTTTTATAATGTGTATATAATTGAGGTAAAAATGCATAAATTTTTAAATTAAAAAAAATATATATATTTACATAATAATAGTTACCCATGAAGTTTATTAACGTCGTTTTCAAGAAGTATATATATTTTTTTTAAATATTCTTAAAAGTGCCACTTAACATGACAGGATGTCTTTTCGATAATTATCCAATATTTATTTGTACTTTTCAGTTTAATTTATTGACTTTTAGAATAATCGTGAGAGGAACACTTTTCTAGAAAATCAAATAATTTAAATAAATTTATAATTTGTCAACTGAAAAAACCAAAAAAAAAAAACCGTTCTTTACAAAATTATTTTCCCCAAGTTTAATGTTTTTGTTATTTACTTCAATTTAAGAAGATTTTGTGTAATTTTGAACTGATTAAATCTGTCGAAATACATTTTGAGTTTTTTTTTATTTGGCGGGGGGGGGAAGAAAAATTATTTTAGTTTGCCTTCGAAAACAAATTAAAAGCGAGTATGAGGTACGTTCGTGGGTAATCTGTTCGTTGTTCTCGTGTTTTACAAGCCTTCATGCGTTTGAAATATATTCAAATATACTATTTCAGGACAAAATCTTACGCCTTAATAAAATATGTAGTCAAGTTATGCCAGTAATTCGTCACTGCGTAGAATAAATAGAAGTTTACTCTCGCGCGAGGATTTACGGTGTACAAAAACGCATTTGGATATCCGTTTGATCATGCGGGTATGGACGGTTGCCTGTAAAGATATTTTATAGTAATCATCCACACGATAGCGCAATTTATGCTACATATATCATGGTAATATAAAATGTAACTCAGTTTTATTAAAATGAACTACGTATACGCATCTTAGTATTAAATTATGCATTTCTCTCTCGTTTGATGGGGTCGTTTAACCTCCTTCGTAATACCCAAGGTCGTATGACGCGGGGGACTTACGGCTGTACGTTAGATCCGAACCACGAGTCGCTACCACCGTCTGGACGCGGAGGAACGGTCCTTCATCCAAATATTACCCAGATCCACGACGTAGCCCATTGCATTGTGCCCATTGCGAAGTGCTTTAAGTGTTCTATGCGTATTGTACCCGAGTGAAAATATATCCATACGCACTCTTTATACAGATAGTATCGGTCATTGTGAGAAAAAAGTTCATATGAACAATTTAGGGTGGATCGATTTTAATTTTTTTTCGATTTCCATATTCTAATAGAGACAAAAAACTTGCGCATGCATGAGAAAATAGCCTCTACAAAATCTTAGCTTAATAGGTAATCATCTTCTGCCCCCGGCAGAGCGATGAAAATCATATTTTAGTAGTCAAAAACGTAGTTTTAAACCCTAGCCTAGAGTCATAAAATTTTGCGTGTGTGTTATTTCATGCCTAAGCAACGATATAAATGCTATGGGAAATATATAAATGCATTATTTAAGACAAAGAGCCGATCTGAAAATATGTATATTATACATATTTTCAGATCGGCTCTTTGTCTTAAATAATGCATTTATATACTTCCCATAGCATTTATATCGTTGCTTAGGCATGAAATAACACACACGCAAAATTTTATGACTCTAGGCTAGGGTTTAAAACTACGTTTTTGACTACTAAAATATGATTTTCATCGCTCTGCCGGGGGCAGAAGATGATTACCTATTAAGCTAAGATTTTGCAGAGGCTATTTTCTCATGCATACGCAAGTTTTTGTCTCTATTAGAATATGGAAATCGAAAAAAATGTAAAATCGATCCACCCTAAATTGAACATGTGTCTAATTTTGAATGATTACGGAGATAGAGCTGTTTGAATCTGATGCGCGCGCAGCTCTTCCTCCCCCGCGGTGGTCCCATTCAATGGCCACCAATGTCTCCAGACCTCTCTCCGTTAGATTATTGTTTGTGGGGGTGGATGAAAAGTCAAGTTTACAAAAGAAAGGTGGATACACGAGACGAATTGCTCGCGCGCATTTTGGATGCTGCTGCCCGCATAAAGTAACGTCAAGATCAACTCAGACGAATAACGCACGATCTTCGCATACGAGTTGCAAAGTGCATTGAAGTTGACGGTGGGATTTTCGAAAACGTATTGTAAACTGTAACAAATGTCATTTCTGTATCTGATACCATTCAAAATGCCAATGTTTAAACATTAAATGTTAGAAACAGTAATTGGTTTCTTTTTCTTGATTACCATTAACAATGCTTTTGTATTTGCAGATTCAAACAGCTCTATCTCCGTAACCATTCAGAATTAGACACATGTTCATATGAACTTTTTTTCTCACAATGACCTATACTATCACCTCCCGAAGTATTGACCTTTCCTCCTGAAACACCCTGTGTGTGTGTATATATATATACACACTATTTTCGAAGATAAATCTTACGCGCATGTACCATTTCCAGAAAGAAGTTAGTTAACTGCAAACGAATTGGGAGTCACACTTAATAAAGTACAGTAATTAAACAAAGCAAATAACGACAGTTCAGAAGGGTCGATCATTTTAAAGCATGAAACAGTTTTCAAGAAATGACTTTTAAAATAGCTTTTTTCAAACAGAAACAGTTAGATGCGCTTGTCATTAAAATTTAAGTACGTAGAGCCCGCGCAATTTCCTCATTCGTAAAAGGGTTCGTTCTTCCACGCAGAGAGACACGGTGGAGGCGTAGGTTGAATATAAGGTTAAATCAATATTCTACGGAGTTTGCAGTTTGCTAAAGGTGTGCTCGGTACCTGATCGATTTAATTAAAGCTTGTCCGAATAATTAATTTGCGATATTTTTCTTTTTCTTCTCTATTTTTGGGATCAACGTTTTCAAGGAGAATTTAACAAGGTCAAGATAGCTATTTTTTGTGCTCTTTATTTCATATTGACTGTGGTGTATATATATATATATATATATATATATATATAGTTAGTTTTGTAAAATTTTGAACATTCCACGGTTCCATTTTTATTTTCTTGGAAATTTTATTCTCTAAGTTGTTTCTGCTGTAATTTTCAATATACAGTACAGTCTTAAAATTCTCTCTCTCTCTCTCTCTCTCCTCTCTCTCTCTCTCTCTGCCATGAAAATTTTCAGTGTTTATTTTTAGCCTCTTTTTCTCTCTCTACTTTCTGCTTCTTTCTTGGGCTAGCCTAAAGTGGATCTTAGGGTCTTTGTTAGCCTGTAATTCTCTCTCTCTTTCTCTCTCTCTCCCTCCTTCTCTTTGCGAAATGTCCTTGTAAGGTCGTCGCCGGAGAGCGAAACGGGATCGGAGCTTCCTATCTTTTCCCATGAATTGAACGCGTTTTTGAGTCCGGAATTTGAGGGGCGGGTATTTTGGGGGGACGCAAGAATTTCAAGGAAGGGAAATACACACACACACACACACACGTATATATATACAGGGTGGGCCGTAAGTTTCCATACATAGGAAAAATAAACATTTTTTTATGGACAACCATTTTTATTTATATAATATGCTCTACATGGTTGCCATTGTTTTGAAAACACATTTCAATACGTGTTCCCCACTGTTGATGAACACGCATTAGCACAGTTGACGTTATGCTTGTAATGGCGTTGGTGATACGTTCCTTTAGATGATTTATGTCTCGTATCTTTTCCTGATACACCATGGCCTTCAAGTGCTCCCAAAGATAGAAATCAAGGGGGGTGAGATCTGGGGATCTGGGAGGCCACTCCACAGGACCACGCCGACCAATCCAAGCATCCGGAAACTGCTGCTGATCCAAATACCGACGCACGTGAAGACCATAATGAGGTGGAGCTCCATCTTGCTGGAAGTAAACTGGGAAGTTACCTTCCTCGTTTAGCAGGGATGGGAAAATCTCTTCTTGCAACATGTTAAGATACCTTTCGGCATTAAGATTTCCACTGACAAAAATTGGTCCAATAATTCTGTCACCCCATATCCCGGCCCACACCATCACTTTACCGGCACCTTGCATCTTCGTCGGACTCAGCCAGTTAGGGTTAGCATTACTCCAATAACGTATGTTTTGCCGATTAACCTCTCCATTGACGTAAAAATTTGCTTCATCAGTAAACAAGATCTTACGTCAAACGCATATTCTTAGGGTATCTGAAACATAAAAACAAACGTTTAATTTTTCCTATGTATGGAAACTTACGGCCCACCCTGTATATATATATATATATATTTTTTTTTTTTTAACTGCAAACAACACACAGTATAATTAATGTAAAGAACGACGCTTGTATAGAAGAACGTTCCGCACAAGATGAGGAGGGAGAACGAGCAAATGAAAAATGAGGTAACCACCAGGGAATCGAACCCGGGATCTTCCGATTGCCGGTCAGATATGCTATCCACTACACCATGGGCCTCGATTGATCAGAAGTCGTAATTCTCCTACATACGAGCAGAAACCATATATATATATATATATATATGCACTAAAATCACAAAATAACACGTGATCTTATTAATAAGCAAACAACCACAGGGAAAAGGAAACACAAAGTCCGAGCGCTTTCGTGATATATTCACATGAATATATATCACGAAAGCGCTCGGACTTTGTTTCCTTTTCCCTGTGGTTGTTTGATATATATATATATATATATATATATATATATATATATATATATATGTATGTGTGTATATTATATATATATTATATATGAAATATTTATTGAAATTTTTTTCTTTTCGGCTAAGTCATTACTGCTCTTCTCAAGAGTGCATGTATAAGATTGTTTTTTTTTTTTACTTCTTTCTCCTTAATCTTTTGCGCTAGTCTTCTGCTAACTCTTGATAAGGGTAGTCATGTTACCCGCGAAACGTGAAGACTCGTAATAAATATTTGATAATTTAGGTTTTTATTTTCCAAAATATAAAAATGAATTTAATATTTGAGCAAAAGAAATTAATCAAATTGCGATTGTTGAATAATAAAACTAAATATAGAAGTTAAGAGGTTCGATAAATTACAGTAGGTACAAAATTAAGAGTTACAGACATCAAAGGCTAACAAAGAAACGAAGACTCCAAGATCCACTCGGGGTTAGTCCAAAAAATGAAGGTAGAAAAGAGAGAGAAAGGAAGCAAACAAATTAAAATAAAATATACCGAGAACACACTTATAAATGTTTAAATCTTCCACACAGTAGTAGTAGTTGTTGTTGTTGTTGTTAGATATACAACCTGAGATGCTTGAACCGAACCGGTCCAGAATCCAAATATGATTATTTTACAGAGTTAAGTCACAAATTGTGCCAAAAACGTGTTATTTGAACGTTATTTGTATTACATATTAAAACAATGGAGTAGTTTCGCTGAAATATACTCGTAAAAATTTAAAAAATAATGGTTTGGACCAGTCCGGATCGATCCGAACCATCTTTTCTGAAGCCCAGTGCGGATTGGTCCAGGTTCACACCGGTCCATTTGCATTAGTAATAGTAGTAGTACTAGTAGTAGTGTTGTAAAGTATGGAAGAAACGAGTTTTTCTTCCGCCAACCACTGCTGAAAACAAGAAAAATATCAAAGGAAAAAATGTTGAACAATGAATGCTATTTGAAGCTGCGAATTAAGAGTTTTAGTCTTTGTGATTTTTCGGGGTTTTTTATGTGGCCTTTTATGCTATTAAATTTTGGTATTTATTTAGGACACTTTTCTGTTTTTAAGAAGTTTCCATTTCTTTGTCGCGTGTTTGGGTTGAGTTTTAAAGCGGTTCGAGAAGGGTTTATTCGTGTTTGAAATTTGTTTTAAAGCCCTCTAAAAGGTGTGTGTGTGTGTGTGTGTTGTGTGTGTGTGTGTGTGTGTGTGTGTGTGACGCCTCTCTCAACTGATTTTTCAGCTGATTCGCGTGAAAAGATTTAAAAGATGGAAAATAGTTTGTACCATATTGATTTTGACACATTTCTGACACGAGTCGACAAACGCTTTTTAAAGATGAATAAAACATTCCTGCGTCATATTTTCTCGATCTTATTTTGTTTTTATTTAAACACAAAGAAGGGTTTAAAATATTATTATTATTATTATTATTATTTTAAAATTCTAGACGTTTTAAAGGTCGCATATATTGTACTTTTTCATGTTACTCTCTCTCTCTCTCTCTCTCTCTCTCTCTCTCTCTCTCTCTCTCTATATATATATATATATATATATATATATATATATATATGTGTGTGTGTGTGTTGGTATGTATGTGCGCGCGTATAGGTATTATTGCTGCATGGAGTAAGCAGTTGTTGTTAGAGTGTTTTATTAATAATTTTTAATGCAAATATTGTAGTATATAAAATTGTATATGTTGTGCATAATTTTTCAGTATGATGAATAAACATTCATGTTTTCATACTGTAAATTTTGTCTCGTAAATAAAAATAAATAAATGTATGTTAATTATATTTCCTTTTATATTTCGTATATCATAAATTGTGTAAAAGAAATTCATGAAGCACTCTTTGCACTACCAACATACCAAATTTTAATACCCAACTATACCAATATACTAACAGCAATATATTGCAATGTGTACATTCTAAACTACACACACACACACACACACACACACACACACACACATATATATATATATATATCATTGGAGGCGGACGTGTGTGTCTTGTTCCTTTTCACATGATTTATCAAGGGACATTCTGCTGTTTGGTACCCTGTGACCTTTTCAGCTTCCATTTGGACTGCGGACGAAGAATGGGAGAATTTATAATGCTTATTTATAATTGTAAATTTATGCAGAAAAGTCTTGCTGTTATAACGATCGTACCGTAATCAAGTATGGCAGTTAAATTAAGCGTTTATGTATGGGTGAAGCTTTATGACTTTGTCAGGAATTTAGCTGTTATAATTGTCCTTAAATTAATAATTAATCTTTCAAGGGTTGATTCCAGCAAATGATTTTCTTTGTGATTTCTTATCCCCTAATAAGTTTTGCTTGCTGAGTTTGCTCTCTATTTATTTGGAGGAGAACTCCCTTAGAAATGCTTTATGAATAAAAGTAAATCACAAGTAAAGTTCCTGCATTATATATATATATATATATATATGTGTGTGTGCGTGTGTGTGTTTCGTGCGAAGTTCTGGCTGAACAGTAGTTAAACTTGGCAATAAAGATAGGTGCTGGTAAGATGACTGGTCAGAGGCACGAATCTCTGATTTAAACGTAGGCGTATATATATATATATTATGTATGGGTTTCTTTGCCGTCTGGCAGAGAAGGAAGGTACCCGCAATTTTTGGACGTGTAGGTGTATTAGGAAAGACCATTTCTAAAACTTACTTTTCGGGATACTCCCATGCAGTTTAATCATTTATGTATCACTCCTTTTGCAACAACATTAAAATGATTTTGCTTAAAATTTTGAGTTGTAAATACTCTACAAATGACACTTTGATGATAAGGTGATAAGTTAATATAGAATAAATAGCGTTTTAGTAGTATAAGAAAACTATATGCGTAAACTGTAAAATGTTATAATCAGGTGTGTGAATTTTATTTTAAACTGCAACATTTTCGGTGTAAGATAAAGGTACAGTGTGTCTACAAAAGATAGAAATTAATCCCCTGATATTGACATCAGATTGAACTGTTACAGTTTGAGCGGCGGTCCGAGTGTACTCTATCGAATTTCTTTGATCGGTGGACTTACAGTTTATCCATTTCAATCGGTGGACTTACAGTTTATCCATTTCAAGCTTGGGTTTAAATTAGAAATACTATTTTTAATCCTCTTCGAAATACACATCCTGCTTTCTCTCCATATTTTCTCTATGAATTTAACCTTTCTCCCAACAAAGACTACGTATCTGCAGTCTGCTGCTTACACTTTTTAACTTTAAAAATATATATATACGTATGTACAGTATATGTATTTCATTTTCGTTCATTTTTAAGAGTTCACGTTATAGAAATTAATGTTGGCAATGTCGCTCGCACCGTGAAAAGTCTTGGAGATGTTCAGAATGTTTACAGGTTTACAGAACAGGTGTTTAATTCGGTTTTTTTTTTTTTTAATTTCAAGGGAAAAATGCTGCAAAAAGAGTGTTCCTAAGTTAATATTTGGGTTTCATTTATGAATGCAGTCCACTTTAAACTTGAGATTCATGGTTTTTCATAGTTTTTCATGGTTTTATTATGATATATATATAGGGTGTCCCATAAGTCTGGTCTCGCAGGAAAATTTATATTAAATTAAATCATTTTGATGTCTTGTTTTGGGACCTTTTTCTTGTTGCAGGTCAAATAACGCACAATGGCTAATATGGAAGCGAGTTACATTCCTGAGGAAAAGGCCTCAGAAGCACAAAACACATTTTTTTTTGTTTAATTTTCTTTTATTTTAGGTTAGGTTTGGTTAACCTAACCTAATAACCTAATTTTACCCAGAAAATATATACAACAAAGTAGTAGTTATTTCTGTATAGGAGAAAAGTGATGCAGAAAATAGCGCCGAATAGGAGCGAACGTAACTTCCAGCGCTATATATATATTGGTGTGTGTGTGTGTGTGTGTGTGTGTGTGTGTGTGTGTAACTTTTATTTGAGTGAACATTTATTTTTAGCTGCGTTTGTTTTAGAGTAAACAAAGCTGAAAACGCACAATTTTAAAAAGAGTTAAAAATGAAAGAGAGAATTTTATATGGAAAAAGAACAAAGAATTTACTGCCAATCCTTTTTCGCTTCCAACAAACTTCTTTGTTTCAATGCCAAAACATTTTTTTTTTTTTTACACCACTTTTTCTCTCCCTCTCTTATTAATCTTTTCCAGGCTCACATATACATTGACGCGCGCACGCAGTATATATATATATATATATATATATATATATATATTGTGTGTGTGTGTGTGTTAACCGTTTCCTTTTCGTTGAGTGTCACTTTCTGTCCTTTGAACTGATGGACTTGCCTTTTTGTCGTTTTATCGAACGGAAAGGAGAACTTTCTCCGCTCTTTAACCCCAGCGTTCCCTTTGAAAGGGGCGTTGGGTGGGGAAATTTGGAAGGGAGTCGAAAGGTCTCCTCCTAAGGTTCCCAGACGACCTTGTCAGCAGTCAGTAAGGCCATTCTGGGTCCTTTTTGCTTTTCTTTTCTTTCTTTTAGAGAAAGTATTTTGATCATTTTACTTTTATTTTCGTGTTTTTCTCGGAAGGTTTTCAAAATCCTTTTCTTTTTCTTACTTTTAACTCTCGCTCTTAACAATTCTTCCCTTCGGTTTGAATCCACTGTGGCCATTTTGTATCCTATTTGAAGGTCCTCTCCTCCTCCTCCTCCTGCGTTAACATGTTTCAACATGTCGTAAAATGTGTAAATGGGTATCATTTAAATTTAATGAAATTCCTTAAAAAGTTGGACCGTCTTTGGCAAAGACTCCTCCTCCCTATAAGCATTTAGGGAGCTCGATTAGAGAAGAGGACGCTTCATTGCTGCGACAATGAAGCGGCGATAAACGGGGTCTCGAACCCGTTTTCGCCGATTGTTCACTTATCTATAACTAACGCTCTATCTTCACTTATTACGCGCCTTTGATCCATCTGGTCGTACAATAGATCTAAATCAGTGTAGGGGTTTGAGAGAGATCGTGGGCCGTCATGACGTGAGTACGTCGTAACACGGTCTTCCCGTTAAGTCGGAAAAGCTAAGCGACGCTGAGCGTGTTCAGTAGTTGGATGGGTGGCCATCCTACACCTTCAGACGATGTACTGACCCGTAGATGGGTCGTAGGTTCCCTTCGTCACGTGACCTTTGCCGTTACGAATGAGGTTTAATAACTCCGAACACCAAATATTATGACAGACATCCTCAACAGTATTAGAAGTCGATGCAATCCTTCAGTTCCCCATTTTGGAGTTTGGGTTCGAATCCTCTTTGACGAATGGAGAATGGCTCTTCTAATACCCAAGCACGCCCAATACCCAACCACGTATAACAGGTGTTATAAATCCAACGAACGAAACAAAAGATAAAAAAAATTCTATAAAGGCGGGTCTGATATACCTCACCTGAAACTACAATGAAAATATTAAAAAAAATTTATTATATACTTGCCTTTATTTAATCAGGGTTGATGCCTTTAGGCAAGATTATATATATATATATTTTTTTTTTTTAGGGTGTGACAGTTGCCCCAACTTTGTCCTACAATGCTGTTCAAAATTTTGGTGTTGCATATTGACATAAAAAATACCCACGTGCAATTTTTTGAAGATTCATGCATATTCGAGTGAGCACCAGCAATTTGAAAAATAGCGATTTTGCTTATACGGCATACGCGCCTATATATGAGATTACACAACCATCGTAAGGGATATTAACACAAATCATTTGCCTGTCTTAATTAAAAGCTGTTATCACTAACACAAAAAAGTTAATCATTCTTATTCTCTCATGGTATATTAAGGGGTTTTATCATATATTCACAAAGTATTATTTCTCTAGAGCAAGAAACCATGATTTCTGTTCGGAAACAGATGATCGTTTGCGCTGATTAGGAACGCGGAGTCTGTCATTTTCAACTACTTGAAGGACTTCTTGAAAGCGCTCCTCATCCCTGGCAACATTAAGAAAGTCATGGCAAAGTTTTACACCACGCTCTGCAGCCTCATTGACGACCTGAAGCTTGTCCACAACCCGTTTCATGTTCAGGTAGTCGTCATGATCCGCCCATTCACTGGCTGGACTGTGGAGAAACTGATAGGGCATGCCTAAAATGGTGAAGAACCGGCTTGAGTCAGGCCCAATTAGGTCCACCAGGGCAGTGCCACTTTCTGGGACAGGGGAAGATATGGCTTTCCATAGCCCCCATGATTGAGCCCCACTCTCTTAGTAACTTCAGTGCCTTCATGGCAAAGAAGGGCCTTCCTCATCTCCTCTTTTGTCCTTTCTTGTACTTGGGACGAGAACAAAGCCAGTGGGCCCAACTCCTCAGTTAGGTACCAAGTGTGTCTACCGAGTGCCACACGTGCTTTGTCAACTATTGTGGCGTCATATGGGGCAAATTCAGCCAAGGTTTCGACCAAATTCAAGTCATTCAGTGGCGCACTTGCTGGAACGGGGCAAACAATCCACCATGGGACATAAACAGCGACTGTGAACACAGCAAACCGTTCTAACTTGCTGATTTGACTTTTAGTCACAACCTCGGCTTTGGGAAACTGCTCTTTGATCTGGCCTGACAAAAGAACAATCTTGAGGGTATAGAGCAGTTTAGCCATCCACCTTGCTTTGTGAAGTGCGCCGGGGTAGACCATTGTGAAGTTCACTGGCTCGGATCCTTTAGTTACAAGCAGCAGACAAAGCTCTACCAGCTCCTTGTAGTCGCCACGTGTAAATGGTTGGGCTAGAGATTCACGGAAGAAGTCAGCCATCTCCTGCTGGCGCTTCTCAAACACTCCAGGCATTGCGGGGTAGTAGTATTTCTTTTTTTCATTGTACGCCAGTTGAGAGAAATGGTTCTTGAACCTAGAAATGCAATTATTGGGATTATTGTATTTCGTACTAATCTATAATATTGTTTTAGGGTATTAAGATTGATATGATCGATCATTTGCTTGGTGTTAGTATATCTTATAAGTCTAATAAAAGAAATTCCACTAAATTTGTTCATTAGATAATAATATTCCTTGTTATTTTGTAAAGCTTATGACTCACCTCTGGAAAACCATTATGTTTGGACTTGAAGAGCCCTCCACTTTCAAGCAATCCCAGCAAACACCTAGGATGACTTCGCCCACATGCCTGCGACAGGCGCACCGGAATACGGCACGCTCTAATTCCTTTTGGAGGGAGACGCAAGCAGCTGTTTTTTGTCCTGAAAAAAAAATGTAATTGTAGTTTAAGGCCACCATTTCAGGCACGTGCTTTTTGCAGATTTCTGTTAATCATTCACTGTATTTTGGTATTAATGTCGTGATAAATTCACGCTGATGTTTGAAATAGGTTTACCTGTATTGGATGAAGTTGTGTCGAAAACCATACCAACGACATTCTGTTCACACTCCCAATCGACCAGAAGTTGTTTGGTTGCTGTTGATATCAAGTCTCCTTGAACCAGGCGAGCTTTTTGAGTCAAATGCGGAAGAGGTGGGACTCCAAGAAGCTTTGTGCCATTGACACCAGACACAAGAATGGGCAGGCGGTCATCAGTGCCTTTGGAATCCAGCGTGTCCATAAGTTTACCATCCCAGTGCAACAGTACTTTGTCTGATGGTTGCCATTCATCCATGATTTTTAAACTTATTTCTGACACGATGGACGACGGTGCTAGCTCAAACATGCACCGATCTCCAAGAAAATTTACAGGGGTGTTTCCTAGATAAATACACAACACTAAAACTTTGAACAGCATTGTAGGACCATTTTTTTATTTTTGGAGGGCAACGGTCACACCCTAATATATATATATATTAGCTGAAGAGATGCTAATAATCTTCGAAGAAAAGACGCTGGAAATTTTAGGAAAACGTTTTGATAAAACAGCCAAGAACACGAGAAATTATTTCAAGAGACAAAAGCAAATAATATTCGGCAAGAGAAAGAGAGTAGCTACAAAATTGACGAACTGCACAGTTAGTAAGGTGATTAAAGGTGATATCAGTAAGGTGATAAAAGAAAAGGTGATATCAGTAAGGTGATAAAGAGAAGTATCAACCGGAAAGTACATGCAGAATACGCAGTATATACAGATGGTCAGAAGACAACACTATGAAATTTAACAGCGAAAATTTTCTGCGCTTAAAGTTTAGAAGGAATGAAGAACTAAAACATACAGAATATTATACCCCAAATAGATAGGAAATTCAGAGAAACGCAAAACAAGAGATTTAGGAGTTATAAATGACCGATACAAAATAAGATTGAGACACCAAAAAAAGATTGCGAAAAACGAAGCAAAATGAATTACTTACGAGACAGATACTGAGACCTTTAAAAGAAAGGACAAGAAAGTAATGATTCATGAAAACACTGATCATACTAAAATTGGAATACTGCTCGTCTAGAAGAAATTCAAAGAATTTTCATAGCCTAAGCTCAATGGCTGCAAAGAACTAAATTACTGGGAAATTACATCGAATCTATATTCTCTGGAAAAGAAGCATAAAGGTACACCATACGCATGGAAGAGGCCAGACAAGAGACGAGGGGACATCCTTAACTCTGAAGGAAAGTAGCTTTTGTCAGGGGTCCAAAACTATTACCAAATGACGTTAGAAATACGACTGGTATTCGTGTGAACGTCTTCAAAAGACACCCGCCTCTGTACAATTTCCGATGAACCGAGTGTACCTGGTTACGTGCATTGGAACGTTCGAGAAAACGACTCTTTATAAGTTTTATATCAAGTCAAGAAGAGGTAGTGCCACCAGACTGACCTCCTCGTGCGGAGAGACCGACCGACCGACGCGCGGACGGAACCTTTACCAGGTCACCAGGTATGCGTGAAAGAATATGAAATTTTATATTTATAATTAAATTTAATTCCTATAAATAGAGCTGTAACTCTCTCGTACCAGGTTCGAATTTAGCTTTTCAAATTATTGTAACTTCCCTGTTTTATGAACTCGCTTTTAATATTGACGCTATTATTATAGGTGTATTTAACCCTGTTTTAATTCGTACCCGCGGGACTTAATATAAAATGGGGTACCGGTGAATTTATCGTATATGAAAGATTTTTTTCTTATTATTTTTCCTTAATAAATATTTAAATTTCTCGTTTTTTATACCCATATATATATATAACGTTAATAAAGAATTATATTGACGTTAATATAATGTTTTTTGACGTTAATGGTTGTTCGGTATTTTTAATTATCTTTATTATGTTTTTTATGTATTGCCATGGAACATAGTAATACATTTTGTCGAACATTGCCTTGTGTCCAGACATTATGTTCACTTTTTTTCATGGTTTGAAGTTCCCTTTTCGTCGTTGGCATTTTGCCCTTCCAGCAGTGGCGACTGGCGTATAGGAGCGATGGAGCGGTCGCTCCCCCTTGCTTGAAACGATAAATATTAATTTAACAGATAAAAAATATATTAATTTTAAGATATTAAAATAAATATTCTTGAAATATATTTTAAAAATTCATGTGGCATATCATGATTCATGAGGCATTTTGAGTAAGCCTTCGTACAGTACATAATATTCTAAACTTATAGCATAGCTTCAAATAGCGTACCGCTGTTTGAATATAAAATAATATTGCAGCCGAATGGAGCGATAGATTTTTCGCTCAAGTAAATATAAATTATATTTTACTGTTGTAATGAAAATATAAGTACAATCGCGAATTTTTTTTATAATAACTTTATTTTTACTAATAGTTACTTCAGTAATAATGATATAAGCCATTTATATTTATTTTATTAAAATTATTACTTATTTGTAATTAACTAGAATTGTACGTCTGGCATAGCCGCATATGTTAATACAAGTATACACAAAGGTGGGCAGTGCAACTTGCGGCGCAACATTTTTGGTTGCGCTTGCGCTTGCGGCGCAACTTTTTGAAAAGGGTTGCGCTTGCGCGTGCGGCGCAACTATTTCAGCAGAGTTGCGGTTGCGGCGCTACAAAAATCGTTGCGCGTGCCACCACTGAGTATACAGTACTCTTGTGAGCGGCAGTTGGATTCGCACTAGCCTATTGTGAGTCCGTGTTGTCGTACAGTGGTACATTATTATAGTCAAATTTATTAGTCAAATTTATTCAACAATTATTTTTATATTTTATTAAAATATTTTTTTAATACAAATTTATGGCTTCTTTTGACATATAAGTACCGTACGGAAGCACCATGTGATTGTTTATGTACTACAATTCTAAAAATTAAAATTTTATGAAATCGCACCCCCATACATTTATACCACGAGTCGCCACTGCCTTCCAGTAACTTTTTAATTTTACATTCAAGCAAAAAAAGAAAGTATATATATATATATCAGGGACAGCTTCTTAATGAATGCAAGGCATGCACTACATGCGTAAATAATATACTCAATGAATTTAAAATTATTATTTAAGTTAAAAAAATAAAGTTAAAATTATTATTAATATTATTAATATAATATTGGTTCTATCCTCGGTTACTACATAACTCATAAGAATACCATAAAAGACAAAATACAGCTTATCTAATATGTACTACACTGTAATGCATGTGACTGCATGCGTAAGTAAAATTACCACGAGCCGCCACTGATATATATATATATATATATATATATATATATATATATATATATAGAGAGAGAGAGAGAGAGAGAGAGACTTAAATATGTCATTGATCCAGTTATCATTAAAAAAAAGCTTTAAAATTTTAATATTATGTATTCATTTCATTTTATTGAGAAGATGGCCATCAGTAGCTGGAGTACTTGCATTTAAATGTGAGGGAACTTTTAATTTCGTAAACCTCCACGAAAATGTGAGAGATTTTGAGTCATAGATCCGGAATTAGTCCGCAAGGAATGAATTAAAAGTATTCTTTAAGAAGTGACCTATAATATAACCTTTTCATAACCTTTTATTGGTCATCCTTACTATTGTTGTATTATACAGTGTAGGTAATCACCGCGTATCTACCAATTACTCAACGTTATCGCGTCCTCTTATAATTCCCTGACTTTTCCACTGTTTTTTGAGAGAGAAAAGATATTCCTCTCTCGCTCGCCCGTACGATAAAATTCGTTAATAAATGGTACGTATACCAACCATGTGTGTTCTTATCACCAACATTTTGTAATGGTGAAGCCCACGAGTTAGTTATTATAAAAAAGTAGGAAAATTTAGATCAGTGTAACCTTCAAACGGGTCTGTAGCATTACAGGGTCTGTCACGAAGTTTACTTTAGGCCACATTGACGTTCCAATGAATTTGTTTATATGTTAAAGTAAATTAATTCTCTTAAACGAAATTGTAAATTTTTATGTGAAAAAAAGTTTATTTCCGCACTACATGGGGGTGAGTGCGCCCCAAGGGTCACCCGAGCCAGAGCAGAAGCGGGGTAAGCGGCCATCTCAACTCCACCCAATGACAGTGGCTGGGAGCGAACCAGAACCTCATCGCTCAGAGTCCGCCATGGATCATGAAGAGGAGTTCTTCAATTATAATATTTTTTTGCTTACAGTTTTGTGTATATATATATATAGGAGCGGCGGTCAGTCTTTTCCATACGAAGATCTAATTTACAAATTACTTTTAACGAGTAATCTACCACCTCTTTTGAACCCTTCCGTAACAACACTTCGAAACCCACATTTTATACATTTTATGACGTTAATATTTTTAATGAAATCATTTTTTATTTATTTATAATACCAAAAAAATAGCGTTTAATAATAAAATGAAAAGTATTAAAAATAGAAAAATACTCGTTCGATATTGAAAGTGATTCGATGTTTTTAAGTTTGAGCATCCAATAATTAATAAATAATGTATGGAATATTTTCCACGCTTTTAACACGAAACGAAAACAAATAAAATAGCTTGACATTTCCACAAACTTTAATTTTTTTTTCATTCTTTTCTAAACCCGTTGATAAGCTACCTAAATATGCTTCGCCATCGACTGGTTGGTTCTTGGCCACCCGTGGTATTATTATTATTATTATTATTATTATTATTATTATTATTATTATTATTATTATACCCATAATTTAAAGCCTGGAAGAGGAAAGAATTTCTAAAATAGAAAATGTAGTTTACAATTTTAATACGCAGTAATATATTTCTGACTTTAGGTGTGGTATTGATTCATCTGTCAATAGTATTTTACTGATGAGTAAAGTGATGTAATGTTAACAGCGGTATTTCCTTCTGAAAAATATATTTCTTCCGTTCGCTCGGCTAAATCCAAAATAGGGTTGTCAAGGCCTTCTATAAATTAATATGAAGCGAGTTAAATATTTATTCCAGCTTATGCCCATGGAGGGAGTGTACTATTGAAACTACGGATAAATTGGTTTTAAAAAGTAACGCAACGAAGGAGTGTCATAGGTGCAGTGAAACAAAGCTATTTTGTACATCACACACACACACACACACACACACACACACACACACACATCCCGTATATATTTCTTATAATAACCTGATCCGTATTACGTGTTTTAAAGCGAGTGAAAATAAAGGAAAGTATATATTCATTACTCGTGAATTTAACACAATTTCAGTAGATTTAGTCCGTTGGTGGCTTATCTTCCACAAACTATAGAAGTTAATTGGAAATTGTTAAATTTGACCCTGTTCCCACTTAGTGTATTAAAACAAAATAAAACGACCTTTGACTCAGTCCCATGCAATGGCATATATATATATATGAGAGAGAGACGTCATTTGAACAATTGTACAGTAAACCGCTTACATAACCTAACTTTCATAGCATGAACGATGAACGGTATAAAGAGGAAATATCGACGGTTATAATGATGATAAATGCAATTGTTTATGCAAAAGAGAAACGTTTCCCACACGTTTTATATGACTCGTATTGTTTGTGAACCATTCCTGCTCATAACTGCTTTTACACTTTCGGCAGCAGCTTTGTCGTTTTTATAGAAGCTTTCTCACGAAGTGTCTTATTCTCTTTGTAGTATTGAATTTAAAGATTAAATTGACGATTACATCATCGCGCAACAGTTATACGATTTAAAGATTTTCTAAAAAGTTCATTGATGACGAAAACGTTATTTCACTTTTGTTTAGATCTTCTTCTTTTTCTTCTTCTTCTTCTTCTTTTCACTACTGTACATTATTTTGTTGAAGAAAATACTCGTTTAACAATTCGTCTTTGAAATTGCAAATCTAAACTCGGCGAAATGGTCAATTATCGATTAATCGGCAGAGTGGCCGATTAATTCGATTACCGGTTAATTACTGCACCCTTCATTTCAAATGTATAATCTCTAAAGCAAAGCATTTCCTGATAGTGTGGTTGAAAATTATTAGGATGTTGTGGGAAAGGGATTAATTCTTTCTGCATTCGTCGGTCGTTCCTTTCGTAAATTGCGAAACGAATTTACCATTTCAAGTTTGAGAAGTTGCGAAATAATGCCACTAATAATAATCTGAAGACTTTATCTTTATCTTTTCGCGGAATATTGAATATACTTAATATTGGCCTTGAATTCCTAAGGTACATTCCATCTTTATCCTCAAAGCACCTCAGCATTTTTTTTTTTATTTGGATGAACAAACGCTGTTGCAATGTTTTAATATTTATGCAAATTTGAAGGGATTTTCCAGTTTTTCCAGTATTTTTGAGACGTATGATTTCGTATCTCGGTTTCGTCGTCATTATTGGCAGTGAACGCTCAATCCTTCATTTATTTTTATGAAAGCAAAAAAATTGATTATATATAATTTACCGCGTATTCCTTTCTCCTCTTTGCTATTATACGATACATAATGTTATTTGCCCAATACTCTGTCTTATAACTTTTCTTGGTGTGTATATATATATATATATATATATATATGAAAATATCTGTTTGTCTCTGTCTGTCTGACTAATATTTAATATTTTTATGCTGGCCAATATATAGTTACCAATAACCATTACTATTAATTTTTTTTTTTTTTATTTGGTTTAGGGGGGTTGAGGGGTTACCGTAAAATTTATTGCACGGATTCCGCTTGTAAATATTCTTTGCACGTATATAACACTCGTCTGTGTATATACATACAGTCGTATTTGTGGTAAATACACACGAAGAAATCCTGGTTTGAATGCGGCCCGAAAGTGGGTGTAATTAGCGAGTGTATAATGATACTCGGGTTTATTTAGAGGTGAAAAAAGGTTTAAAGGACCGTTTATGGATTTACCCGAGAAGTAACAGGTACCTTCGGCCGGTGGTATCACCTTTACCTTTCTTTAATTGACGTAATTAATAGCCGTAAGGTAAGTTCCATTTCCGACTTTTCTACGCTCATGCTTTTTTCTTCCCCCCGCACCCCTTTTCTCGAATTCCCGTATGTGAATTTGGTCCTTTTCGTTTGAAGACACGAGTCGTGAGAATTGTTGCGTATACTTTGGCGATACTGGCGTTAGATTTAATGTAGCTGTAAAGTGTGTATTAAGAGGTTTTTTTTAATTTTTTAATTGGGTTGTACCATTTCGTACCTTGTTTGGGATCGGAACAAATTAAGAATTACGTTAAAAAAATAAAATCTTTTATAATTTTCATATAATTGTTTTCCTCATTCCATTTAAGAATATATATATATATTATCATAAATGGAAATGGAGGTCAAAAAGATAATTCTATAATAATTATTATATTTTGGGTTTTATATTAAAAATTAATTAATTAATTTTAAACTAAAATTTTAAAAAAAATTAGAAATACACATTTTTCGTCCATCTCGAGTGATATTAATTAAAATAAAAAAAATTATTTAAACCAAAACAGGTTTGCCAAATATCCACGCTAATAATTAAATTTTATTAATTTTTTCTATTAATGTTTTTGGTGACTTTTTATTATTTGAGATTCGGTTAATTTTCATCAAAATTGTTCATTTGGGAAGGTCACGTGAACCCAAAAGGTAAATATACTCTGTATTACATTGTATCAAAAAGCAAATATGATAAACTTGCTTGGATTCTCATATATATATATATATATATATATATATATATATATATATATATATATATATATATATATATATATATATATATATATATATACAAGTGTATGGAATATCATGTATGAATACGCACGATTTTGGATAATGCAAAGTTTGGCCCCCATCATCGTTCGAACCCTGGTTGGAACAATTTTGCATTATGCAAAATAGTGTTTGTTTATGCATGATATTCTACTTATGGGGACCCAGCACTGCACCAGATAGTTTGAATGAAATACTGGTCATTACTTCGAGTGCGGGAGGGTTAACACGTAAAATGCTTCTCAACGCGAAAGTGCATCATGCTATGCGTTTCTCGGTTAAATATATGACGGGTTGTGTTAACTTTTATCCCGTCGTTGTATAGTGGCTAGCGCCCTCAACCTCTATTCAAGAGGTAGTGGATTGGAACCCTGGTGGGGTCAAATTATATATATATATATATTTTTTTTTTTTAGCTTAATCATATATATTAGTTGTGTAAGCTATAAAAGTTGAAGTTTGTGCATTAATAATTTTGATATATGATTTTTTGATTTTGAACCGTATTAAATTACTTGGACATAAATATTACCCTCACACCCGTAGTTATATATCAATTAAATTTGACGAGGAAGCAAAACCTTTATACAAAATATAAATGTACATTTTGTTAATTGTATTTTGAAAGTACCAGTGGGAAATATTTTTACCTCCTAAGTATTTCCTGTGGTCATGGTAGAAAACCATTATAGTTTGGAGTGGTTTCAGACCATGAAAATGCCACAAACTCTCAAACAAATTCAATTCATGTGGAAAATTTTTTGGTTAAAAAGGAAAAAAAAAATCCTCGGTTGGTAAATTTTATATTTTTAGTTTGTTTTTTTTTCCTCTCCGCATATAAATAAATTGGAGGATGTTTATTTATTTTATTTATTTTATTTTTGTAATTTTATAAATAATTTTAGCGATTTTCGTCTCCTGAAAGTTTTATTTTAAATTATTTTTTCTATCGTATAAATTTGAAATAAAATATCGACATTAAATTTATTTTTAATTTTATTTATTTATTTATTTCTATTCCAGTTGAAGGAAATATGTTTGATTTTTTTCGACTCCCTTTAATTCCCCCCCCCCACCTTCTTGACCCCCATAATTCCAACTCACCCCCACAATTTTCCAACCTCCAAACGCTTTCCCTACGCCCCTTTTAGGGAGTTCCCTTCCCCCATCGCCCTTTATTTACACCCCCCAGGAAGTATTAAAGGTCCTGACTCGATGTGGTTCCTTGACCCTAAAATCATACCGAAGCGTAACTAAGGCGGAACTTTGGTTGTCATGGCAACCGATCTACCCCCGTAAAACCGTTTCATTTATTTTCGTGCCAGGATTTTCTGAGTTTTATTTGCTTATATCGCGTTATTTTCGCTAATACTAATTTATTACGACGCTTTTTTACTTTTATTTTCGTAATATTTTGCGTTTTAGTATTTTTGGAAATTTTTCAAGCAATTTTTATAATTTATATTTTTTATTTTAACTCGATTTAAAATTTTTATTCTTTGTTTTATTTTAAGTTTAATTTTAAACCCCTACTTAAAAAAACAACAACAACAACTTTTTCTTTAAACCACGAAAGTTTCTCTTTGTAAAAGAAAACAAAAAGTATACCCTCTACTATTTATGTTTTAATTTTGTTAATTAACTTTTGATTTTATTGTTTGCCTTCTGTTCGGGTTTTTCTTTTTTTTTTTACCTTTTTTGTGTTCTTTCGTGTAATTGTGTAACGCCATTTTTTTTTTTTTTTTTTTTTTTGTCAGAATCGGTGTAAAATGAGCTCAATGCGAATTAAATGAAAGATCCTCAATTAAGTCATTGCCGAGTCAGTTGGAGTCACTGGGAGTCGTCTTTATTATCGGTTTACGAAAGCGATCTTCCCATTTTCTATAGAGAGGAAAAACCACGCGTCAATTTCAGTAACATTTCGTTATTATTATTATTAATTAAACGCGTTTTTACTGATTTATTGATAGTTTTCTTTTCGTTTTTCCTTTTTCTGTTTTTTACCTCTTTCTTGATATATATTTTTTTATTCCTATTTTTAGACAATAAAATAAAAAGCGAATTAAGTACGGCTCAGTTTGGTAAGACCAATCAATCACTCACCTATTTATTTTATTTCGTAATTTCCTTTCTTCTCTTTCACTAAAAACAATATATATATATATATATATAGGCAGGGAACTACAGGGAAAAGGAAAATAGAACACAAAGTCCGAGCGCTTTCGTGATATATTCACATCTTCAGGGACAAGATGTGAATATATCACGAAAGCGCTCGGACTTCGTGTTTTATTTTCCTAAAAAGATCACGTGCTATTTGTGAATTGTTTGCTTATATATATATATATATATATATATATATATATATGATACACAGACCGTGTATGGAACAAGGAACTCTTCTGGGAAAATTAAATCCACTATAGTCCGAATAAGTAATGGTAAATGACAAATACTATAGTTTTTAATTTTCCCAGAACAGTTCCTTGTTCCATGCACGGTCTGCGTGTATCATAAAAACCTCAGGGAGCCATTCTGAGTTCATTCCCATCATGAAACGGACATGTTATGTGCCTTGAAAAGTGGACGCTCAATTCTGCCAGTTGAGGTTTAAGTTTTGGTTTTTGGCTAAAAATATAATAGTTACCCCTTTTTCTTTGATGTATTTAATCTGACGTGAAGGCAGCGAGTCTTTTGCTTATATTGAGGTTCTAAATGTAGCTGGGCTAGGCTGTTTTAAACCCTAGATCCTGTCCCAAAGCTGGATCTTATCTGCTTTGCAGATAACTGGTGAGGGAAGCTATATTTTTGGGACCTCTTTGCGAGTGACCCGTTGCCCACGTCGGGCTAGCATCATGAAAAAGAAAAACTATGGTATTTGTCATTTACCATTACTTATTCGGACTATAGTGGATTTAATTTTCCCAGAAGAGTTCCTTGTTTCATGCACGGTCTGTGTGTAGCATGAAAAGACCTCAGGGGACCATTCTGAGTTCACTCCCATATATATATATATATATATATATATATATATATAATATATATCGCACCTCGGTTGTGTAGTGATTAGCGTCGCTGACTACGAATCCATCGGCCCCGGGATCGAGACCCGGTGATGGCAGGCGGTGCGCAGCAAAATCCAGCTGTTCAGCCTTTTACACAAAAAAATGGTTGGTAGATAAATGGGTAGCCTGGTGGGGTTAAGACGCTGGACTGCTGGTGGGGCGTGATTCGGATTACACGCTAAACTGTAGGTCTAAGGTGGAATGACAAGCTTGATCTTCGTCAGGATGAACAATTCGGCAGGAAGCAAAACCAACGTTTTTTTGCGTTTAGGTTATATATATATATATATATATATATATATATATATGTTGAGTATTACTCGGTCTCCAAACGATGGTTCATGATCGACCTGCAACATCCCGCCTCATTGCGGGATTTGGTGAAGGAGAGAGTTGGATTCCCCTCTCCTGCTCTCGTAGTCAGCTACGCACGACTGTCAAGAACTTGTTGGTTCTGAAAATTTATATATATATATATATATGTGTGTGTGTGTGTGTGTGTGAACGAATGAATGAATGCCCTCCACCAAGATTCAAACCCAGGACCTCCTGAGTGGGAGGTCTCGGGTTTGAATATTGGTGAGGTATTTTGCTTCATTTATACAAAAACCACACGTGCGCATGCGTGTTATTCCTATATACAGTATATATATATATATATATATATATATATATATATATATATATATATATATATATATATAATTTATTTATCAGTTTCCGATTTAGGCGTATATATTAAGGCTCTCCTTCCCTTATTATGGGTAAGAAACGGCTTGATGTTAGGTGGGACTTTTCTCATCTTGTTTATGGCTTTGATACGATCCTTATGTTTGAATTTGGAATTTGTGCTGAAGGTGTGGTTTCACCGAGCATCGTCTCTTGTTCCAATCACAAAACATCCTCCCAGCAATTCATTTCCACACACACACACACACACACACACACACACACACACATATATATATATATATATATATATATATATATATATATATATATATATATAGAGAGAGAGAGAGAGAGAGAGAGAGAGAGAGAGAGAGAGAGAGAGAGAGAGAGAGAGCGAGAGGATCGAGCGAGCAGTGTTTTGGGTTAATCTGTAATAGACTAAATATTTTAATATTGAAGTAATTACAGATAATAACTGACTACAATTGTTCCACCAACTCTATATATATATATATCGTACTTTTTTAGCCTGTATTTTTTCTGTATATTTTTTTCTGCAAAATTTTTTGAATTTGTTTCTCCCCAAAAATGAAACCGTGTAATTATTTTTGAAACGCGGAATTTCAAACGATATTATTTGTAATTCATTTTCTGTAAATATTTATTTTTTAACGAATAAATTTCGTTATTATTTTATTTATTATTATTTTTATTTCTTTTCTAATTCTTTTTTATTTTTACAATTCTTTATTCACTTGAAATGGTCTCATCTCGTTTTCTTTATAACGAGCACCGCTGCGTGCAGTGGGTTAACCTCGGGTGGACTTTGAAGTTTATACGTCTTGAAGAAGGGTTTTCAAAATTTCTCTCGTTAGGGCACTTCGAAGGGGCAGTCCTGGGTATCGGGCCATATACTGACAACTTCTCCAAATTTTGTATTTGAGTTCGGGTAATAAAAGAAAGCAAAATAATATTGTTTTTTTATAAAGAGAGTTTTATTTTATTTTATTTTATTACTCGAATTCGAATACAAAATTTGGAGAAGTTGTCAATATATGGCCCGATACCCAGGATTGCCTCTTTGAAGTGCCCTAAAGAGAGAACTTTTGAAAACAATTCGGCCTTTGAAGTTAGAAAAAATCACGTTCTTTACACAAATCAGGCTAAATTTTTTATTTGTGTACAAATTACGTCATCTTTGACCAATCCTTCAATTGAAAATAAGCCGCAATTTCACCCTGATTCTGTATAAGTTATATTGGGCCGCGGGATGCAATTCGCCCGCCGGACAAACACTTTGAAACTCGGGTTAGAAGTTAAAAACTTTAAGCTCTCATTTTGCTTCGAGAGAAGACTTGCTTCAAATTATATCCTCGCAGTACAACTTTATTTGTTTTACAATCGGGTAACCTTGCCTTTTTGCATACTGTATCTTGTGTTTTGGCAGAAACGTGTCATTTCAGAACTGATTTTGTGCACTGACGTGATACTTGGGCATTACAAATAAAAAAAAATGTAATTGCAAGACTCGTTCAAACGTTGGATTATTTTAAGTTTTCATGATTTATTTTCTTGTGTTTTTGGACAAAGATATTGCATTGTAGTCATTCATGGTATAGTATGACCATGTTTAGTCCTTATAATCTATATATATATATATATATATATATATATATATATATATATATATATATATATATATATATATATATTATATATATATAATATATATATCAGTGCTCAATACACTAGTTGCTATACCTTAAATGGAAGTAAGATAAAATTTTAACAATTTTTTACGTAGCGCATTATTCCGCCTATACACATATTTCAGCATACGAGCAGCTCGCAGCAGCATTGCCAAGCAAACGGGGGGGGGGGGGGGGTCAATGTACCGACGAGATCTCTACGTAGTTTATCACCACTGAAAGCAACGATGCTCCCCGTTATCGCAGTTCAAAGCATATCCAAATCCGTATTCGTTTTCGCGCAATTTTCGTTAGTTTGTATTGCAAAAACACCTCCAGTTATTATTAGTCTGGGCACATGATTACATTATAGAGGGATAAAAACATATTTTAGTAGTGTGGTGCAGAGCCTATTGTAGAAAGGTCTTTTAGTTCTGCTGTTTATTGTTTTTATTATGTAAGATTGATAGTGTTTGCGTGTGTATGTACAGTGAGAGGACAATGAATGTAGTGATTCTACCGCATTTGTGTTCGAGAACCTGTATTCCAATTATCGTATATATATATATATACAAACTCAGAATGGTCCCCTGAGAAACTTATATGTTAAACACAGACCGTGCATGGAACAAGGAACTCTTCTGGGAAATTACATCCACTATAGTTCGAATAAGTAATGCTAAATGACAAATATTATAGTTTTTTTCTTTTTCATGATGGAAAGCCCAACGTGGGCACCGGGTTACTCGCAAAGAGGCCCCAAAATATAGCTTCCCTCACCAGCTATCTGCAAAGCAGATAGGATCCAGCTTTGGGACAGGATCTAGGGTTTACAGTTACTCCTTTTTCTTTGATGTATTCAATCCGACATGAATGCAACGAGTTTCTTGCGTATATTGAGGTTCTGAATGTAGTAGACTAGGTGTAAGCTGTAAACCCTAGATCCTGTCTTAAAGCCGGATCCTATCTGCTTTGCAGATAGCTCATGCACGGTCTGTGTTTAACACACACACACACACACACATATATATATATATATATATATATATATCGTGGTTAAGACGCTGGGCTGCTGATCAGAAGGTCGTGAGATTGAGTCTGGGAGAAGACATTGTAATTTCACACTTCCTTGGTGGGTCGTGCTTCGAGTTCTACGTTAAGCTGTAGGTCTAAGGTGGGGCCAAAACTTGACCTTCATCAACAAGAAGTTTTTGTCTTGTCTATTTTGTTGTTGTACGATGTTCGTCATCATTGAAGTTTTATGTCTCTCTGGACGGACTCCTCTCGAGAGCGTTTCCATGGTCCGAAATAAGCACTTGCGGGCATAGAATCTCTTTGGCCGGTCGCACGCAAGATCGTCTTGCGACTCTCGCTGCAGTGTGCTGGGCTCCCATTCTGTCAATGAAAATCACACTCGACTCGAGTCGTCACGACCCAAGTCGTCAGTCGTGAGTCGCTAGATGATCCTGCGTGCGTCCGGCCTACCTTTCAGTAACCCTGACGCAGGACAGTCCTCGTTCTATTTGGGAGAGTCTTTTTCCAAACCTTTTCACCTTTTGAAACAATGTTCGAAGGCGTAATTTCCGATTTTCAGCATCCCTCCAAAAATAAATTTCCGCAAAAGAGGGAATTTCACGAATAAAATTAGCGGTTAAGAAGTTTGATTAATTTAACGTTCGTAGATAAAATCGTGACGTAAAATTACCGAAAGAGGGTTTACAAATTTAAATACAAACTCGGATCGTCGTTAAATATTTTTATCAGAATTTTAACTTTTGTTTTTCTCTCCATTTTCAGGTAATGGTGGATGGATGATGGCTTACGATTTTACTTTTCCCGAACGCAAGTAAATATGGTAGTCCGTACGTGGTCTAAAACCGACTCGAATCGCTATTAATTAGGAAAGAAAACACGCATTTAACGGTAACTCAAAGATTAATTAGAACTGCAAATATTTTTATTCACACACACACACACACACACACACAAAATGCTATTTTTCCAAAGAAAATTTAAATTATACATACACACACACACACACACACACACAATGCTATTTTTCCGAGGAAAATTTAAATTATATACATACATATTGACACACACACACACCACACACACACACACACACAAAATGCTATTTTTCAGAGGAAAATTTAAATCATATACATACATATTGACACACACACACACCCAATGCTATTTTTCCGAGGAAAATTTAAATTATATACATACATATTGACACACACACACACACACACACAAAAATGCTATTTTTCCGAGGAAAATTTAAATTATATACATACATATTGACACACACACACACACACACAATGCTATTTTTCCGAGAAAAATTTAAATTATATACATACATATTGACACACACACACACACACACAATGCTATTTTTCCGAGGAAAATTAAATATATACATACATATTGACACACCACACACACACACACACAAATGCTATTTTTCGAGGAAAATTTAAATTATATACATACATATTGTACTGTATATGAAAAAAAAATTAATTTTTTATATACTTTTATCGGAATAAAATTACAAGTATAAATTTTGTGCTTATAAATTTTTTTTCCATGTTCCGTTGATAAAGAGGTTTTCGTGATCGTAAGTACTCGTGAGGAACAATTTTCCGGCAACAATTGTTCCTCTTACCGAGATATTGATACGAACAATTATTATACTCGCATCCTCTCTTCTTCTTATAAAGGATTGAAACCCATTCTCCGTAACGCGCTTCGAATGAAAACTTTGGCGGAGAATTTTTCAGAAATGAGTTTAAAACTCTCTATTATAAATTAATAAACTCACCGCAAAGTGGCGCGTCTATAGAGAGTGATGATAGGGTATTATGTCACCTCGTAATTATTGCGTATGTAATATGCCTTCTTCGGAACAGTCACCATTATACGGTGTCATGCATCATAATTATCGGCTGTTACACTCCATAAATTATCGTGATTATCGCGTAACTGAGAAAATAATGCGATTTTGAAGAAGTTTCGCTGCATGTAAATTTCGAGTATTTCATCTTATTTTTTTCATTTCACTCACTGAATGGTCTGTGTGGTAGGAAGATTTTTGTGCGTGCGTGTGTTGCGTACATGCCGCATGATTATAGTTATTGCGCGTATGTAATCTACACACGCACACTGTGCAATACCTTAAAAATAGTTCATGCAGAATTGAACGAGTGAAAAATTGTATTAATATTAAACAAATTGGAAGAAATGGTGGCTTGATAAGTAAAATGAATTTGTAACTTACGTACAGTGCTATAATACAATATTCTTAGGTAATTAAACAGATTTGCATATGTGGCCTTAAGGTATTATTCATCCGATCATCTGGATACAATTTTTCACATTTTATGCAATGGTGTGTGTGTGTGTGTGTTATGAATGATAGCATATGTATGTATAAAGAAAGCGTGTATAAATATGAAAAATCTTTAAAAAGCACAAGGGAGTTCACAGACATTTAATGACATTCAGTTTATAAATGTCAATGTTCAAGTTGGAATTTCAGTTTTGAGTTCATTAAAAAAAGTAAATTACTATTTTAAAATTTTCTAAATGCTCATTGGGTAAAGCATTTTGAAAACTGGTACATGATTGGTCGGAAGTTGAAGTTACGATCGCGATAACTGTTCTGTGATTGGTCAACGAACTTGTATGTCGTATGTTACTTGTTTACAATGTACAAGAATAAAAATGATTTAAAAATAATGTTTCTTCGTTTAGATGAGATTTTAATGGTACAGAAAATGACATGCAAGTAAATACTGATATTAGATTAAATCTCGAAACCACACACACACACACACACACACACACGTGCGCATCTCCATATAAGCGACGTATCGAGTTTTTAAATCCATATATTTAAAAAACTACTTAACTTAACCTAACTTTAGTGTCATGGAACAGAAAGAGGCGTGATAAGTGTTTTGGACGCAGTTGAGGGTTCGAAGGGTGATTTTTGTCAAGTCATTAAATAGTGAGGTACTCGCTAAGGTACTCAAGCCAAACTTAACCAAACCTGAACTAACCTAACCTAATGAAGTGCATCCTATCTCTTTTCCGATAATGAAAATGTTTCTAGTTTTTTATACACATTTTTTAATGTTTCGAGGAACCAAAAGTGTTACCACACAAAAGAAAAGGTATCCCACTATATCTTTCAATTATTACACATTCGATCTCGCGTTTGGGTACCCTACAAAACCGCGACATTTACCCAGTCTCAAAAACGTAATGAATTTAACCAAACCTTACCTAACCTAACTTAGCCTAACCTTATTTATACCCCCTTTTCCATGGTAAAAGTTAGCATTTATAAAGTAAATCATCGCGACACTGCTAATATCGTGGTGGTACGTTCGTGTCGCGATGCGCTCTGTGTGTATTATCAAGATTGTCCAGATTCCGTAGGGGAAAACAAGAACACACACACACACACACACAAACCTACGCACGCAATATTACCATAAGGTGAATATATACATATTATTATTCGGTTGACAGTTCTAATCAATGATGGGTTTGTTACGGAAAATCTCGCAGTTACGAAGCGAAAGTGTGAGAAAATTACGTTAAATCTAGTTAATACAATCGTCTAAACTTTATGAAGACTTTTTTTTTAACAAATTGATACGCGGATTTTCCCGCGATTAAGTTTGATAAAGGACGAATAAATTGTTTACTCGAAATTTGCGGTTCCCAAAACGGGTTATTACGCGCATTATTTAATTATAGATATTATGATGTATTTTACTCCAAATTCGTATGATCAAAATTTCAGAAACAATTTAACTACATTTTTAAATATACAAAATTACACTCGCCTCAAATTTGTTTTGTTTTAAAAGATTCGCTTAAAAACTGCTTCAATAAACATTATTTTAACGACATTCGAAACCAGTCTTTTATCCCTTTTTCTCTAACGTTAATTCTCATGTCTGCCTTTCTTTCTCATTAACACTAAAGCGGGGACCGACCACGCTAATTTTTTCGTATGGGTTTGAGAATCCGTATGTCAATAACTGGCTATATAGTTATGTTTTCAGTAATATATATATATATATATATATAACCCCTTTTATTTGCATCTTCCAAGAAACTTGGCCAGAGTTAGTCGATAGATTTTTATTGTCGGTTTTATCGCTTTTCGTTAATGTGATGTGAAAAATACAATATTTCATTTATTGTGTATTGTAACGGGAATTTTTTAATGACGTTATATATATATATATATATATATACACGGTGAACCAAAAGTAGGTGGACAGTAGGTTGAATACGGTTTGTGTTATATTATATTATAACTATGGTGTTCATTATAACTATGGTGTTTGTGTTTTATTATATTAAATATTATAACTAAATTTATTTAAATTTTATTTTGTATTATAGTATACAAAAAAATTAAATATGTATTCTCAAAATAAACGTTATCATTTACTGTCCACCTACATTTGGTTCACCCTATAATATATTATATATATATATATATATATATAGTTTGCGTTATTAAACGGAAAAGATCGCAAATCGAAATAATGTGTCTCAATGGGAGTTCATTGATTAAATTAGATCGCTACATGACGTAAGGGAATGATCATCAATTTGAATTTGTCAGCGCATATTTATATATATATATATATTTATATATATATATATATATTCGAGCAGAAACACAAGCTAATAAAGTATAATAAAATTTACTAAAAATAAAAAAAAATAAAAAGGCGATTTTAGTTTGTCTTATTTCATGCCCTTATAAGGCGCAATCTTATACTCTTCTTTGCAACTTGTCCTAAGGGGGGGCGGGGCTTAGAAAAGAGGGAGATTGGGGGAAGAGATGGCTGTTGAGGGGGAAGCCATATTGAGTGGGGGAGGGAGAGCGAATAGTTATTGGATGATTTTTAGAAAAAATGTATAATTACATTATGTAATTTAGGTGTATTGCGGTGATTTCTTTAAAAATTTATTTTTGAGTGTTTTACTGTTGAAATTTTTTAAAACTCTTGATTCATAAACACATTTGAAGGTCGGTTTTAAGTGTTTGGAGGCCGTTTTTATGTCCGAGAACTTAAATGGAACATGTAAAGCAAATGCGAGTCGTAACAGTGGAAGGTCGGGCTTGATTTCAACCGAATTAAGCTTCTAGTTTAGGTAAAACCAATCTTCTATATTCTCTCTGAAGTCAACTTGACTCTTAACAAGAGCTAGATTGGAAGGTGGAGCTGGATTTGGGGTGGGGGTGGGGGGGGATCAATTTTTTTTAGGTGGAGGTAGCAAGGTGTAGGGGTATTGTTGCCATTGATGTTGGCTGATGTCCCGTCTGACCTTGGCAGATTAGTTGTGGGGGTAAATAGGGGTAGGGGGAAGAACCGGTGATGGGGGAAATGGGGGATGATGCTGAGAGAGGTGAAGAAAGTTCGGCGCGGTCAGCCAGCCATCTCAGCCGTTCAACCACCAGCCAGTTCAGCCATTTAATAAAAGAAGCCAGTTGTACGAGACACGAGTGAGGGAGACCCTCTTGAATAAAGGTTTCAGATATGACATATTGAGTGTGCATTCTTCGACACGGCCAAGGGAAGGTCAGCGGGGGAGGGCTCGTCAAACACCTTAACCCCAACAACACATTGCCAGATACCCAAAGCCCTTTTAGGCCAGGATATATATATATATATATATATATATATATATAATATATATATATATATATATATATATATATATATATATATATATATATATATATAAATAATAACATTTCAAAACATCGTATTAAATGTTGAGTTTGTTCAATAAATTCCAAGGTCTACTTTTGGTTTCTCTTATAGTGATTTTAATACCGCTTATAAAAGAATCCAAACTCCCATTTTTTCTCTCCCCCCAAATACTTATTACAATTCCTTTACATATCATGAAAGGGACGGGATTTGTAATTTCTTTCATCTTGCATACCATTTCCGACACACAACAAGTTAATTTATATTAATTACTATTGGGTATGTATATATATATATATGTGTGTAAAATAATTGAAACAAAATTTTCACTATCCCTTCTATCTTTTATATTTGTACATGTGATTAAATATTTAGATGTAATTTTGTAATTAATGCGTGCGTAAATTTGGAAATTGTAGATAACGTTTTTAGGTCAAATGATGAGAGTGGAGTGAAATTAATATAATACACATTTTATTCCAGAGAATTTAGTCTCCCTTAATGTTACTTCTCTTTTTTTATATTGTCATTTATTATTTAGAAGTTTCATAAATTGTCAGGTTTTATTCTTTTTTTAATTTTAAATAGCTTTTATCCGTTTTTTATTTATTTATTATTATTATTATTATTATTATTATATTATTATTATTATTATTATTGAGGTCTTGAGATCGAGTCCGGGCAAGGACGTAATTTTTTTATGACTTATTTGGTTAGTTGTGGTTCGGATTCTACGTTAAGCTGTAGGTTTAAGGCTTGGCAACAAACTTGAACTTTCGTCAGAATAAACATTTCGGCCGGAAGGAAAACAAGGTTTATTATATAGTGTGTGTGTGTGTGTGTGTGTATGTGTGTGTGTGTGTGTGTGTGTGTGTGTGTGTGTGTGGTTTTAAAGACTTCATTTTGAGTTTGTATGTTTTAGTAATTTCAGATATTATTCAATCGGTCATTGATAGCTTTGTAGGTAAGTTCTATTTTTTAATCTAACACTTTTAGTCTGGCAACCTTTTATGCCTGGCATGGGTTTTCAGTGCCCCCATTCAGCCTTTTGGTGCCTTTTCAATGCATTTTCCAGGAACGGAATGAATAGAGTAATTTTAATCGCATTTAGGCTGTTACATCGCATTTACTCTAGAAATATTGAGGATTTTTTTTGTACAATGATTTTTTAGTAAAGTGAAAGGGTTATTTTTCGAGGCGTATTCTTTTGTCCGTTCGTCTTCACTTTGAGATTGGCGTTCACGTTGTAATTTTAGTTGAATTGTTTATATATAGGTATACGGTATATGATATATAATTAAAGTAATGTCCGAGTTTGGTTGATTTTAGTTCTGTGTGTGTGTGTGTGTGGTGTGTGTGTGTGTGTGCAGTTGAGAGAGTTGTTGAGATAATTTCTTTTTGTAGAATTATTCTTCAAATATTTATGACATAGTTCTACAGTGGTTGATCCTGTTGATGAGTTACACACACACACACACATACACACACGCACACACACATTATTGCAGTTGAAAGATTGTTCTTGTTCGTTGACAGTTTACTTCTTTATAGATTAGAATATTACAATTACACGTAGGCCAAATGTAACAGTCGTGAAACAAACTCCGTTCATAATTTTGTATTGAATTTGTGAGGTTGAAGGGCATTGTGAGGCAGCCATTTTAATCCCTTTTAAGATATTTGTATTCCCTACACGCGCTTCCCATTCTGTTTACTCTCCTCGCTTCATTGTTTTCACGGTCGGAGGATAAATTAATTAATTATAATTTATAATGACGTCCAACTTACGAGATTCAAATTCATCACCGACGCTTTTTTCATGTCGAACGCGAGGCGTCGATAGTCGAAACGTTCGTGGAAAAATAATTAACGCGTTTTATCTCCCCAAAAAGGATTCTCGAACGATTTTTTATCAATTTGAAATATGGAAAATTCGCGTTCGCTCGAATTATATTTCGTTAGTTTACGGGATTGCGATAAACGCGTTAAGGTCGATTTTCTCGCGTAAAACCATAACGAAACCGACTTTATTGGTTAAAGATATTCTTTATTTTTTACTTCGTATACGGAGTAATACGACTCCAGACGACCCGTTAATTATAATTTGATCGTTTCTCGATGTAATTAATTAAAGGCGGGTGTCTTTGAGAATTTATTATTTATAGATGCGTTTTTACGCCCAATCGAATGGCCTTGAAAAGTAGCTATATATCGCTATGCTATATTTACTTATTTCCTATAATAATCGAATTTTTAATTCGTTTTAGTTTTAGAATTGGTGTTAGAGGTACAGTTGCCCGCATATGTAATGTTTTCGCCTCACAGGCGACTCCGGACATGGGGCAACGCCGCAGCGATAGTCAAGGTACCCCAACTCGGGGAAGGTGGGGTAGAGGGGGGACAACCGAGTCCAACAACGTATAACATTGACATACGGGTAAGGCGCCGTTCAAAAATTACGTAACATTATTTTTGCTAAAACCTGACACCACCACCCCTGTAACGTTCCGTAACGTGTGGGGTGTGGGATGGGGGAAGTGTTACATAACATCTTAGGGGGTGCCTGGTCTAGCGTTACAGGGGAATTAAAGCTGTTCACGATCATATTAATCGTTTATCTTTATAAACAATGTTTACTAGTCTTATACAGGGTGTCCCAGAATTAACTATCTATTTCAATGAAATCGGACAAATTTTTTAAAAACACACTTTTATTTATGTTTATCATGTTTAATATGTGTTAAAAATGTATACATTTCTAAATTTTTTTCATAATTTTATTTTCAGAATTTTTTCATAGTTTTTCATAGTTTTATTTTTAGAATGGCAAAGAGACTCTCCAAAAGTTAACGTGTGGCTTGGAATGACCAAATCCAAAATTTATGGCCCATTCTTCTTTGCGGGAGCAACTGTAACAGGTACCGTCTACCTTGATATGCTTCAGCAGTTTCTCGAACCACAGCTTCTTGATGATGGCATTCTTGATAATGTTGTGTTTCAACAAGAAGCATTGATCTTTTGGCGATAAACCTTTGTTTTTATGAAACCCATGCAAAGAAATCCAGGGGTGTCAAATCCGGAGAACGCGGAGGCCAAGGTCGAGGTCCTCCACGTCCAATCCACCGATTCGGAAGGCGTCTGTTGAGGTATTCTCGAACAATTAGAGCATAATGACATGGTGCTCCATCTTGTTGAAACACAACATTATCAAGAATGCCATCATCAAGAAGCTGTGGTTCGAGAAACTGCTGAAGCATATCAAGGTAGACGGTACCTGTTACAGTTGCTTCCGCAAAGAAGAATGGGCCATAAATTTTGGATTTGGTCATTCCAAGCCACACGTTAACTTTGGAGAGAGTCTCTTTGCCATTTTATGACTTCAGACGGTCTTTCATTGGACCAGATAATGAAAAAATTATGAAAATAAAATTATGAAAAAAATTTAGAAATTTATACATTTTTAACACATATTAAACATGATAAACATAAATAAAAGTGTTTTTAAAAAATTTGTCCGATTTCATTGAAATAGATAGTTAATTCTGGGACACCCTGTACAGTAATAAGGTTCCATTATGATTACTGCAAGTCTATATGGGCAGATACCACAATACAACTTTTTATATACTAGTGAATTTGAACCAAAAATAGACATTACACAACCATCCTCCACACTCCCTCATTCCCCTTCCCCACCCACCAGTCTCGCGTATATTAAATCATTATGTAACAATACTAATAAAACTGCTTGTAGAGTCCGTGTGCGACTTTAAACCCAGGGCTGTGGAGTCGGCACATAAAAAACCGACTCCGACTCCTCAATTTTTTCTCTATCCGACTCCGACTCCGAAGGTATATTAATTCTAAATCTGCTATGATGATAATTACACAAGAGGCATTTCATCACCACCACGTGAATCATCATCATCTGTGGTCATTGTTACGGTAACTGTCTGTAGTAAAGTATCTTGTAAGTGGTGCTTGTCGTTCAGTAGATTTCTGATCTTTTGTTAACTTTGAAGTAGTTGCAAGGTTTTTATTACTATCTTTCTCAATGACAACTTCTAAAATTTTGGGATGGAAACGCTGCAAATGTCTTTTCAAATTTGATGCTCTGGTTGGTGCATTTTTATCAGAGCCAGTAAAACCACTGATTTTGCTTCACATAATTTTTCATCATCATCATCATCTTCTATCATACACTGACACACGAAATGTTTCCCATCTGTGGTTATTGTAAAATATTCAAAAACTGCAGACTTTGTTAGAAGTGTCTTTGCCATTGTGAAAGGGGTTTTAGACTTGAAAGTTAAAAACTTATGAAATTTAGAAAGAACTCGAAATTAAATAAGCATTAAAAATAAAAAATATTATCTGAAAAGAAAAAATGAATTAATGGCATTAGTGTCTGAAATGGAAAACATTGTGTTTATTATTTAAGTGGTTTAACCACCATAGCTGCCAGTGATATCACACACAAAAACATTTTATTAAAATTTATATTGAGGTCGGAGTCGGTACATTTTTACCGACTCCGACTCCGACTCCAGCACCACCAAAATTGCTTCCGACTCCGACTCCACGACTCCGACTCCGACTCCACAGCCCTGTTTAAACCTTTACTAACTTACGAATCTACACGATTATATATATATATATATATATATATATAGACATTGAATGAGAAAAAGATTGAGACAGTGAGAGAGAGCGAGAGCGAGAGCGAGGTAGAGGGGCAGAGAGAGTTAGTGGGAAATGGCTTATCGATTGTTATACAAAGAACTTGTTAACAGTTTCGATCTGAATAACAGTAACTGATTATTAAAATCACATAAGAATAATCCACGGTTATACTAGCATAAACATATTTATATATACTTAGAAATATATACAATATTATCAGTGGCGACTGGCGTATAGGAGCGATGGAGCGGTCGCTCCCCCTTGCTTGAAACGATAAATATTAATTTAACAGATAAAAAATATATTAATTTTAAGATATTAAAATAAATATTCTTGAAATATATTTTAAAAATTCATGTGGCATATCATGATTCATGAGGCATTTTGAGTAAGCCTTCATACAGTACATAATATTCTAAACTTATAGCATAGCTTCAAACAGCGTACCCTGTTTGAATACAAAATAATATTGCAGCCGAATGGAGCGATAGATTTTTCGCTCAAGTAAATATAAATTATATTTTACTGTTGTAATGAAAATATAAGTACAATCGCGAATTTTTTTATAATAACAACTTTATTTTTACTAATAGTGACTTCAGTAATAATGATATAAACCATTTATATGTATTTTATTGAAATTATTACTTATTTGTAATTAACTAGAATTGTACGTCTGGCATAGCCGCATATGTTAATACAAGTACTCTTGAGAGCGGCAGTTGGATTCGCGCTAGCCTATTGTGAGTCCGTGTTGTCGTACAATTTTATGAAATCGCACCCCCATACATTTATACCACGAGTCGCCACTGAATATTATGCTAATGTTTGTGAAATGACGTTGATGGGCCAAACCGTGGTGTTGACATGGTTACTTGCTGTCGTCGTATAGGAGACACTACATATGGGTGTGTCAGTGGAAACCGTAAGGTGACGGTTGCATGAAGCAGGATATCGCCACCAGTTTGTGGCTGATGCGTTTTATTAATAGTGTTTTCCAGATTGTATTTGTATTATCAATGTGGAGAGAGAATGATTTAATCACGATGGACAGATAAACCCATTAATGCTTTCCAGATTTCCTGTTGCATTATCACTGTGGAGATATTATTAGATCTTAACAACAAATATATATATATATATATACAGTATATATATATATATATATATATATATATATATATATATATATATATATATATATATATATATATATAATAAAACACCAATTCTTTATTACAACAAATATGCAATGGTTGAGAATGTTTTACTAAATAGTTTATCATACAAAATGCTCACAATTTGCCATGGATTAACATAAATGACATAGCTATACCCGGTTCATAGTTAGTATTTGGTCCATTCCCTATTATTGTCTATTACATCTTGTAATCTGTGTGGCATAGATGCAACATGTTTATGTATGATGTGTGGGTTCCTTCGGAACATCTCCCACTCAGCCATAGTGTGATCCAGCAGCTGGCGGCTGGTCCGCTCCTGCCCAGGCTCCCACGAGTTCACCACATTTCCCCACACGTTCTCAATGGGGTTGAGGTCACACCCCTTACTAGGCCAGTCCAATAGTTCTAGATTTCGCTGCTCCTCGAACCACCTTCTAACAATCCTGGCGGTGCGGATGGGAGAGTTGTCCTGCAAATGGATTTTAAATATTAAAAGTAGAATTACATCTCATCCATACGCTTCATCAGTAACCCACTATTCGAGATAGGTTTTAATCCCTATGTATTAAGGTTTCTCTTGGCTAAATGTAAATGTGCGCCGTTATACAAATAATACAGTCTGCAGTTATCGAAAATAAAATTTTAAAGTGTTGTCATAGTACTGAAAGAGTTAAAGAACAATTTTATGACCATTATTCGTCCCATGTAAATGTGGAAACCGGACATACAAATGCGTGTAATACATAAATCTTACTCTAGTAATAGTATAATATTCTAGAACATACAAATACAACATATCTGCATAAAGATAATCTGCTCAAGATAGGGCAAGGCATACGCGCGTACAGAAGGCAGCATCACTTCCTCCATGATCTGTATATGACTATATAGTGCTCTGCCGTAAACCTCCCATAAATCTCAGTCAGCTCTCGTAGTTCTTGCAGGTGCATCCAACCCCACACATTCTCCGTCACGTGCCCACTTCGTAAATATCAGGTCATCCCATAAGTAATGTTTTTTACGATAGATTAAGTTTAAACTAGTCCTACTCGGTTTAAGCATAAATTTTCCGAAGGTTATATCTAAGAGGAGATCTATCGTGTTTCGCTACATACTTCACAGACCTTGACCAGTGACCAGTGAAGCATATAATGCTTTACGAGTTCAAAAAAGGGAATAGTGCTATTGAAGCAACGCGAAACATTCAGAACGTTTAATGGCAACGATATTCTGCATGTGAGGAAATGTCAAAGATGGTTTCAAAAGTTTAGGAATGGTGACTGCTGTTTGACAGATGCAGCACGCTCTGGACGCCCTGCTGAGTTTGATGATGACCTCCTGTTAGCCGCACTTGAAGAAGACTGTTCAATAACTGTCGAAGAATTGGCCCAGAAACTCAATTCATCCCCGTCCACCATCCATCGACATTTGCAACAACTCGGGAAAGTGCCTAAGTTAGGAAAATGGGTGCCACATGAATTGTCGGTCGACAATCTGAGGGTGCGGGTAAACATTAGCACAGCTCTTCATTCCCGTGAACTCCAAGATCCGTTTTTGCACCGTTTAGTGACTGGTGATGAAAAGTGGATACTGTACCAGAATGTTAAGCGCCGTCGACAGTGGGTTTGTGCCGGAGAACCAGCGACACCACAGCCAAAACCATATCTTCACCCTCGGAAGGTGTTGCTTAGTGTTTGGTGGGATAAAGGTGGTGTAATACACTTTGAAACCTTACCACACAACTAAACAATCACCGCTCAAGTCTACTGTCAACAACTGGATCGATTGAACACTGCACTAAAAGAAAAGAGACCTTTGGTTAATCGGAAAGGAATCGTGTTCCACCACGACAACGCACGTCCTCATACCGCTCGGATCACTTCTGCAAAAATTGAGGAGCTTGGGTGGGAAAAACTTCCACATCCTCCATATTCTCCAGACCTTGCGCCTTCAGATTATCATCTCTTCAGGAGTCTGCAAAACTATCTTGACGAGAAACAGTATACTTCTTTAGATGACCTGCACACCAGTCTTTGTACGTTTTTTGCCTCAAAACCGCCTGAATTTTATAAACATGGCATTGAAAAGTTTGTAGGACGTTGGCAGAGTGTCATTGATTCCGATGGAAAATATATACTAGATTAAAAAGTTTCAGTTGAATTTTTTTTGTCCAAATTCCGATCTAAAAAACGACATTACTTATGGGATGACCTGATATTTTGGCGGATATATCTCGTGTTGTCCTGTCGCCAACACCGAAGACGGCCGTGAGTTGTAGACGCAAACGTCTTCTCGTCAGAGAAGATAACTCTGCTCTAGTATGCGAGATCATCATTTATATGCTGAGGAGCAAACGAGAGCCTGGTCTGACGATGTTCCTCGATCCTCTCTCTTTTGGCAGTGATATCCTACTTCATGCAACCGTCTCCTTACGGTGTCCACTGACATTTCCATATGTAGTGTCTCCCGGATGGCGACTGCGTTGTTGATAGGATCGTTCTGCACTTCGTTGATTATTTTCCGGCCTTCTTCTGGGGTGGTCTCTCTTGGTGCCCCACACTTAGGACGATCTAGCAGATTCCCAGTCTCCTGCCACCTCTGCACCCTGCGTCGAACAGTAGGCTTCAAAAATCCCAGTTCCATGGCTGTGTCAGCTACAGAGAGGCCTCCTTCCCCCATAACAGTTATCCCGCCTCCCTGTGGATTTTTATCTTGAGCTGGATTCATTTTCAAAGTCGGTGTTCGTCATACGGTGTAGAAATATGGTATGAGCATAGATCATGCCAGTAACCATGTCAACACCTCGGTTTGGCCCATCAACGTCATTTCACAAACATTAGTATAATATTGTACGAGTTTATAAGTATATATACTGTAAACCAGGTTAATTTCGCGGCAGCAAATTTGGACGAGTTCGCGGCATCATAATTTCGCGGTCAACAGTTGCTAGTTATAATCTTACAGATTAAAATGACGTCATGAATGACGACATTTATTCTGGACTGTGATTGGTCGAGGTTGAGGTCGTATATCAAGACAAGTTTTACCTCTTGGTATGCGGATAAAGTTTCATCAGCACTCAACGAAAATGAATCTCTCGGTAAGATAGATTTGAAGCTCTCCACACTGAAACCTATTCATGCTAAATGGATTGTCTCTGCATGAGAATAACCTACACAAAATGAGGGAGACCATTCGGAAGGGTTGGAAATTAGCAGCATTCATGACATTCTTCTTATATAGTAATAATACAGTATAATTTAAAATGTTTTTATTGCTTTTAGTTTACAATGTTTTATTACAATATACTGAATTTCAGGGTTGGTGATTTTTTTTTTTTTTTTTTTTTTTAAATAAAAAAATATCAGATTTATTTGATTTTTTCTCCATGTTCAAGATACACTTAAACAACAAGTAAAAAAGATCCTTTTCATTCCTATAAGTCGTCTTCGAGATTGAATAAGAAATTGGACCTTTGCAATTTGCGGAAAGTGCCAGTTTGTGAATATATCTAAGATTTATTCTGGGCCTAGAGTGCAATAGCTGTTGCAATGAGCACCGTGTGAGTACGAGGAAACCAAGGGCAACACTCGGGGTTAGGCTAAAAGTTAAAAGAGGATTCTTACTATATTCTTACTATATATATATATCAGTGGCACTCGTGGTATAAATGTATGGGGGTGCGATTTCATAAAATTGTACGACAACACGGACTCACAATAGGCTAGGGCGAATCCAACTGCCGCTCACAAGAGTACTTGTATTAACATATGCGGCTATGCCAGACGTACAATTCTAGTTAATTACAAATAAGTAATAATTTCAATAAAATACATATAAATGGTTTATATCATTATTACTGAAGTAACTATTAGTAAAAATAAAGTTATTATAAAAAAAATTCGCGATTGTACTTATATTTTCATTACAACAGTAAAATATAATTTATATTTACTTGAGCGAAAAATCTATCGCTCCATTCGGCTGCAATATTATTTTGTATTCAAACAGCGGTACGCTGTTTGAAGCTATGCTATAAGTTTAGAATATTATGTACTGTATGAAGGCTTACTCAAAATGCCTCATGAATCATGATATGCCACATGAATTTTTAAAATATATTTCAAGAATATTTATTTTAATATCTTAAAATTAATATATTTTTTATCTGTTAAATTAATATTTATCGTTTCAAGCAAGGGGGAGCGACCGCTCCATCGCTCCTATACGCCAGTCGCCACTGATATATATATATATATATATATATGAAATGATAAAGATGTTATACCTCTCCATTTTTCTTTTCTTATTTTTATAATATAGATCCAATTTCTAATTAGGATAAAATGGCAATATCTTAAAAAAACAAATATGTTTTTGTTGTACATTTAATAAGCTACACTACACTGTATAAAATCAATTTATTTAATTTGAGCTGCAAAAGCTGCAAAATTAGCATTCCTTCTCAAAACTTTGAATCAGCATTAGGGCTCAAGAGCTATACTGTACTTTTCATTTGTAATTTAGAAATATATATATTTTTTATTTAAGTTTTAACTCCATAATTCTTTGCTTTGGGTCAGCAAATTAAACTATCATGACCAGATGACCTTAAATGTTTTCTAGAAAGAACTATTTGTTTTATATCAAATCGGAGGAATAAAAATTGAAATTAATTATTATTGATGCTTTATAGAAATAATAAATATGTTTCACAAATGTTTATTCACTTTAGGACAGTGGTTATTTAGGATTTTAATTAATGTTTAAAAAAAAGGTTAACACGGATATCTTAATTTGTCACTATAATCAATAGAGCTATAAGTAAATTCGAAAGCCTTGTTTTATTGAAAAATAAACACCGAAGTCCAATACCATTCTTTATGGGCGATATCCTATTTTGGCGTCCCAAATTATTCAACCAACCCGTTAGGGTCACCTGTACACCCTTGACGATTGGTTAGGTTAAGTCGTTACATTTTCGTTTAAACTAACGAAAATATCAAGACTTAACCTAACCAATCGTCAAGGGTGTACAGTTGACCTAACCGGGCAGTCAAATAACCTAATTAACATAAACAAGTAATTTGAAAGTGTTGAGGTGCTGTTTATTTTTGGTTGGTTGAATAATTTGAGACGCCAAAATAGGATATTACCTCTTTATGTATTACCTATACTGTAGTGATTAATTAGTAGTTTTCACGTTTTATAATTTTTTAAATTTTTATTGATATACTGATTTAAATCATGATTTAAATCAACCAACCCCGCTAAATTTACTTTTCAAATAAAGTATTTTAGTGATCTAAAGTTTTATTTTGGAGCAAGTGTAATTTACGTCCTCCTGTGGTGCCTAGTGTAGTTTACGTTCCTCTACATTATCCAAGTGTAGTTTACGTTCCCCAACATTATTCTAGTGTAGTTTGTGTTCCCCAACTCTGTCCGGGGATACCTAATCAAATAAAGAGTTAAAATAAAATAAAATAAAACGTTAAAACTAAGAAAAATATTACAGGGTTCAGAGTAAGATTTGGGAGTAGTTTCTCAATTATTTTCCAAGTGTAAATAATGGCGTATCTCTCTCTCCTCCTTCCCAGTGAATATAGGTTTAATTCGCGTAACCTTTCCCAGTACGATAGTTTAATTCTTTGCATCCCTTGATCTTGGCTGTGAAGCTTCTCCGAATCCCTTCTACTTGTCTATTGTCTTCTTTTTTATATGGGGATGTTAGGACCCAGCAGTATTTGGGTATGATCAATGTTTTCAGTAGAGGAATCATTATATTCCTATCCCTTCGTTTAAAGGTTCTCAGTATCTGCCCAGTTACTATTCACTTTGCTCTGTTTACTGCTATCTTATTTTGTGTTTCAAATTTCGCATCATCAGTCATTACAACCCCTAAGTCTTTTGCTTTAGAATTTCTCCGAATTTCCTGTCCATTTTGGGTATAATATTTCATGGATTTTAGGTCCTCTCTTTTTCCATACCGTAACAGTTGAAATTTCTCAGTATTAAACTTCATATTGTTGTCTTCCGTCCACTTGTAAATTCTGTTCATGTCTGTTTGTAGAGATCCTATATCTTCAGGGTTTCTTATTTTTCTACTGATCTTTGTGTCATCGGCAAAGGATGTTTCTGTGCTGTCTCTGGTAACGACCTCATCTATGTCAATTAGCATGATTATGAAGAGTAGTGGAGCTAATACTGTTCCTTGTGGTACCGAACTGAGGACCTCTGATTCTGATGAAGATGCTCCTTGTACTGTAACGACTTGCCGCCGCTCACTAAGGAAATTATATATCCATTTCCCTACTTTTCCTGTTATTCCCATGTCCTTCAGTTTATGTATTATGATTCCATGGTCACACTTGTCGAACGCTTTGGCAAAGTCTGTGTATATTACATCATAGTTTTCATTACTTTCAAGTGCATCAATAATGTTGTTGTAGTGTTCCATTAGTTGTGATAGGCATGATCTGCCTGACCGAAACCTATGTTGGTTATTTAATTTTTTCTCAGTTTCTAAAAAGCCATAGATTTTCTGTCTAACTATTCTTTCAAGTATTTTAGTGAGATGAGATGTAAACGACACTGGCCTAGTTTTTGGCCTCGGATCGATCTCTTCAGGATGCCCGATATTTCTCCCGTTTCTAGTGATCGTCTCCATATCCAATATAGGGGCTCAGCGATTGCATTCTTGCAGTTTTTGATCAGTGTGGCATTCCATTTGTCCGGTCCTGCCGCTGAGTGTGCTTTTAGTTTCCCCTTTAGCTTGTGTAATATCATCTGTCGTAAAGTCGAGGTCCGTTATACTTTCCTCTTGTAGTTCTTCAAAGAACGCGTTTCTATCGCATATCAGTTTTTTGAATATTGAAAGATGATTTACGAAACATATATATGTTTTTTTTTTACCTAGTCTAGTTTGTGTCCCCTTTTGCGTCAGGTGGACGTAAACTACACTTGCTCCTTTATTTTCTTTCTATCTTCCAAAGATTAGTTTAAATTGTTAAATTTTCGCCTGCTGGAAAAATGCAAATTTCCTGCAGGCAAACATTTCGCGTTTACTAGTATATAAAAAGTTCTATTGTAGTAGCTGTTCATATAAATTTGCAGTAGTAATCATAAATTGAACCTTATTACTGTATGAGACTAGTAAACTACATGGAGTTCAACGCTGTTCACGATCATATTAATTGTTTATCTTTATGAACGCAGACATTACATTATAATTACCTGTATGTCAGTGACTACACATTTAATTGTCCTTTAGATGTACTGTATGTGTCTGTGTTATAATTATGTTGTTGGACTCAGTTGTCCCCCCTCCACCCCACCTTCCCCCAGTTGGGGTACATTGACTAACACTGCGGCGTTGCCACATGTACGGAGTCGCCTGTGAGGCGAAGAACATTACACATGTGGGCAACTAACTGTACGTACGTTACTAAGACCATTCCACCCGGATATATAATACTGTAAAATACATATGTATGAGCGACGTTGGATCAAATGTAGAATTCGGACCCCAGCCTTCTTTAGTTAGCTTTATAAGGCTAACTAACGAAAATATCACGACCTAACCTAACCAATCGTTAGGTTAACTGTACGCCCTTGACGATTGGTTAGGTTAGGTCATGATATTTTCGTTAGTTAGCCTTATAAAGCTAACTAAAGAAGGCTGGGGTCCGAATTCTACATTTGATCCGCGACGTTTATAAGATAATATATTCATATACGAAATGATCCTTATGCACGTATAATAATTATGCGGTATACCTCGTGCTATATGATATACTGTGTATATATATACACACACACTTCTTTCAAGCAACCTTCATTCATCTCCCGCTTGACCCCTTCTTATCCCTAGTCTCCGCACCCTCCGCCCAGCCGGCTCCAGCTCCTTTATCGTCTCCTCCCCCTTCGTCTATCTGCAGCTCTGGCGATCAGTTTTTTCCTCCGGTTAATGGCAGAGCATTCCTCAAACTCGGTTAATTCTTCTTTTCTAATGAAGGGTATGCGCGTACAAAGAGAGATCCTCCCTCATAGACTGTCAAATGCGTGCATGCATGCGCAGAAAGCAACGCCACTCATTCAAATTTTGCGTTATTCAGCTCGATTCTGTTATTTCTGCGTGAAAAATCACTTACACTACTTTGTATCCCGTAAAGTGGACAAATGTTTGGATGCCCCGTCCGCGAATTCTTTTGTATATATGTTTAACAGCTAATTAATTTAGTCTTGGCATTGTGTATGTATGTATTAAATTCTATAATGGCTCGCGAAGAAATTGTGGAATTTACGTTTGTGCCTCTTCAAACAGGTTAATGCGTCATCTCTCTTATTTATTGCCTATTCTTAATTAACCTTCCTATAAGGTCAGGATTAAAGAAATATCCAAAAAGGTCTTTTTGAACGTAGAGATGGAGGTCAGTTTTGCTTGTTATTTTTTGTACAAGAAGAAGAAAGCGTTCTAGAACTAGAATTTCTTTAACTAGAATATGTGGCGTGGGGGGGGCGGGTATAAACCATAATTTCCGTTGTAGGGTTACTATGGCATTCGTTAAAACATTAAAAAATTTAATCTTACGAAACTTTTATATGGAACCGCTTTAACTTAAAATTACATTTTTGTTCATGTTCAACTTAATCGTATCGGACTCAAATCTGAAACTGGAGGAAGCAAATATTCAGGTTCCGAAAGTGAACAGTAATGAAAATCCTTCAGAGTCCGCACGATACAATATTAAAAAAACAAAAAGTAGTATCCTTACTGATTCCAGATCTAGTTACTCATACTGTATGTGTAACTGGATCTGTTGTAAACACCTTAATCCTTCCTGTTCTTTCAACTTTTAATTGTTTTAGTCATACTTAATGATTTTTTATATACTACACACACACACACACACACACACACACACACACACACACACACGATAGTCCAGAAGTCCTGCCTCATTTTAGTGGAAATGAAACCTGAAGTTAAGTTAATACTACATACAATATATTCTTTGCAATATTACTTAACTTCAGGGTTTCATTTCCACTAAAATGAGGCAGGACTTCTGGACCACCCTGTATACAGTATATATATATATATATATATATATATATATATATATATATATATATATAATTTTAAAATGCAACCAAGGAAGAGTTGGATTAACTATATCATTGAGCTGGACTAACCATTTGGTGCAGTATACTACTAGTTAAACCTATATTTAGTTGTATTAACTAAGGATTTTTCTCTGTCTATATGAACGTTTGTGGACTTAACTGTATCTGAAACGAGAAATAGTTTAGTTTTTATCGCTTGCTTTGTACCAGTTCCAAAAATCGGTGTACACTGGCTCGTATAAGGTAGGTGTGGGTGGCTCGCTGCCAGTGGGATTCCGACTTCTTTAACGGACTCTATATATATACTTATTCGTTATCAGAATTGTAGTTGTTAATATATTCGGAACTTGAACGCTTTTGAACTCTTTCTTTTCTCATATACTAAAATACAGTGTGATCTATAAGTCAGTCTAGGGCTTCATTTAATCCTACACTTATTTATGGAACACGCTGTGTTATATACAGTAATTAGGGCTTTTTTTGGCATTTTTAAGACTTCCATTCGTCTCTCTCAGGAATTTAGATTGAACGCACCTTGTTACAACATGTACCGAATGTATATATTATGTGTGTGTGTGTGTGTGTGTGTGTGTGTGTGCCGCGCGCGCACACAAACTTGATTTTTCTCATGTTTTTAAGGAAAATATATTTAATTTTGGATCCATTATGTATTATTATATTCTAAGGTGAATTTCCTTTTTTATCTAAAAAACATTATATGTAGGACCGCGCTCCAAATTATATTTAATTGACAAATTACACCTGAATTTACTATATGGATAATTATATATATTTTTTATTCAAAAATATTTTTGTAAAAATTTTTTTTTTTAAGTTCGTTTTACTTCTTGTTTGCTCATTTGACGCGAAGGGGGATAATTTTAGATACTTCGCGTTTGGTTAATTAGATTTTTTGTTTTCTTAACAAACAATTAGAAGATATTACATTACAGAGATTAGAGTTTAACGCCACTCCATTAATATCCAATGTTTTTCCTCGCGTCAACTTTACGTTTCTTATTAACGCGAAAATTAACTCTGGACTTAATCTAAATTGTTGGGAATTGGCCTTCTCTCGCCATGCTTTGATGCACCGCTGGCAAAGGCAAACCAAGTTAGTAGGTTTTTATCTCGCTTCACTATGTTTTTATGCAACGTGCCTTCCTTGCGTGTTTCTATATACACAACGTACCAGTCAGATTATATATATATATATATATATTTACACCACACACACACACACACACACACACACACACACACACACACGAGTGTATATAACCTTTTCCGTCTTGTACACCACGAACAGTCCCACATTACTTTAACTTTGAGAATAACCTTCAGTGAATACTCGAGAGGTTCTATTCCTTTTCGTTTCATATATATATATATATATATATATATATATATATATATATATATAAAGCAAACAACCACAGGGAAAAGGAAAAAGAAACACGAAATCCGAGCGCTTTCGTGATATATTCACATCTTCACGGACAAGGAGATGTGAATATATCACGAAAGCGCTCTGATTTCGTGTTTCTTTTTTCCTTTTCCCTGTGGTTGTTTGCTTATTAATAAGATCACGTGTTATTCTGTGATTTTACTGCATATATATATATATATATATATATATATATATATATATATATATATATATATATGGTGTCCATAAAGTCTTGCATCACAGGCATAGTTTATTTACTGCAGTTTATTTCTCTGGTGCCGGACTTCATGATCCACACACACACACACACACACACACACACACACAGTTAAACCAAGACGAGTTCCTATAAGATTTTACATTTAATATCAGTAAGATAAGAATAGATGATGAAGGGTTACCATTCCCTCTAAATTCTCCTGCTAAAACTACTTTACTTTTCTTCTTCAAGAATTAACGTCAACGGCAGTTAAAAATCACTTGGAGAAGGAAGGAACTTAATTTGCTAAAATGATCGTTAAGTTCCCTTTTAAAAGAGTAATTGATACTCAATTCTTTATAAAGTAATTTAAAATCCACGAAAAAAATTATTGCTCGATAAAATTCATTACTCGCACACTATATTCCTATATATGACTTATATATATATATATATATTAATAAAAGTCACGTTCAAGTCGTAATTTGGTGATAAAGTGTGTGTGTGTTTGAGAATTTAGGTTGCTTTTTGCTCATAACAGTTTTGTTTACGTGTGTGTTTGTGTGTGTGTAGACAACTGGGTATAAGTGAGGTCGAATGTGTAATAAATGATAGATTTAGCGGGATAATTTTTTGCGAGGTAACGCTTTTGTTACCTCGAAACATTAAAAAATGTATATAAAAAATCTAGAAACACTTTTATTGTCGGAAAAAAATGTTGCTCCTGATTAAGTTTACGCTCGGTTAGGTTAGTTAAAGTTTGGTTAGGTTAGGTTGGGTTAGCGAGTACTTCACTATTTTAATGACTCGTTCGAAACAGTTATCACGCCCTTCTCGGTTCGATGGCACTGAGGTTAGTTTGGTTAATAAGTTTTTTAGATATATGGATTTAAAAACGTTGGTACACGTGTCGCTTATGCGGAGATGAGCATTGAGCGCGCGCTTTTGGCTATCTTACGAAGCCCCAACACTACCCACCAAGTTCATCGCGACATAAACATACGTGTAGCAATGTCGCCATAGTTTGACTTAATTTTTATTGGAAATCATTAAATATTAAAAAAAAAGGTAATGGAGAGTTGTGATGATGTACAAATGTGTAAATTGTACTAAAAAAAGTTATTTATTTCCTTTTAAAACGTCGGTTCATATTATATGTATTCAGTTTTATACTAAATTTGCCAACACCTTCAAATATTATTAAATATTACCTAATATTTCCTTATAAATTATTTGATGTTCGTTTTATTTTTTTACGAACGTATCAGTTTATCATACTTAATTTCATTCTTTTATGAACGTCTCTCGTATAACTTCAAAGTGTAATACCTTCTTTTTGTCCAGGAATATAATCGATTTTTGTTATTTATTCGTATTATAGGTTGTATCTCGCCATCCGTTGTTGAATATGTGAAATACTGTCGCGGTTTTGTAAGGTACACAAACAATTTGTGTGTGTCTAATGCGCGTGTGGAGTGTATGTATACACACATCTTCGTGTGTGCGCCTAGAATGTAAACTTGACTCGATAAATGATTTTACATCAAACAGATTTATTGACTGTTGTATCTTTAATCCATTTTGTACGTGATATTTATATATTAATTGAGATTATTTCTTCTGTATTTATAGAATATATATTAAGTTCTTTCATCAATAATCGATGTACAAATAAGGTGAGGGTTACAGGAGAACAATTATGTATCTAATAAGAACCAACTTATAACCTTAACATACTTGGGAACAAATAGCTTTATATATATATATATAATATTGTAGTGTAGTGGTTAGCGTCGCTTACTACGAATCCATCGGCCCCGGGATCGAGACCCGGTGACGGCAGGCGGCGTGCAGCAAACCCATCTGTTCATCCACACAATAAACATTGGTTAGTAGATAAATGGGTACCATGGGTAACCTGGTGGTTAAGACGCTCAGCTGCTGGTGGAGCGTGGTTCGGATTCCACGTTAAACTGTAGGTCTAAGGTGACGTAACAACCTTGACCTTCATCAGAATGACCATTTCGGGCAGAAGCTAAAACAAGGTTACCAACCAAAGTGTATATATACACATATATATATATATGTATGATAAAACTCATTTGTAGAGGCGAGTGTGTCCCAAGGGTCATCTGAGCCCGAGCAGAAACAGGGTAACTGGCCGGCCCAACCCTACCTGATGCCAGCAGTTTGGGGTCAATCTTAGAGCTTCACCGCACAAAGCCTGACACTGAGCTACTGGGCGATATATATATATATATATATATATATATATATATATATATATATATATATATATATATATATATATATATATATATATATATCATATATATATCATATATATCATATATATATATATATATACATATATATATATATATATATATATATATATATGTATATATATAATATATATATATATATATATATATATATATATACACAGGGTTTTGAAAACTTTCTGTACAAATTGTAATGGGGGATAGGTAACACCAAGACAAACCCTTTTCGTCTATAAGTGTATGTCCGCGACGTCCCATTCGGCGCGAGAGGGCGCCGCTGCAATTGGCTTAAAAGGTGAAGTGGGCTAGACTCGCGCTTGCCGCGGGCATTCTTAAATCGGACGTAGTACGCGTAACATGGAGCGCTTCACGACTGCTGAGATGGCTGACATGCATATGGTGTATGGGCTGCCAATGGAAACGGAAGAGCTGCTGTGAGGTTTGTACCGACAGCGCTTCCCAAACAGACGTGTGCCAAACCACCAAACGTTTGCGCACTTGCATCGGCGACTGCGAGAAACTGGAACATTCCATGCAAACATGCATGACACTGGTCGGGAGAGAACGTGCGCACTCTGACATGGAAGAAGAAATCCTAACGGCGATTTGAGGACAATCCAAGCGCAAGCACGCGAGGTGTTGCACGTATCCTCGGTGTGAACCACGACCTGGTCTGGAGTGTGTTGCACGAGCAGCAGTTTACATCCGTTTCATCGTCAGAGAGTCCAGGCATTACAACCTCGGGATACCCTCTTCGTGTGGAATTCGCAAGCTGGTTTCTGCAGGCGACAGCGGTGCAGCCTAATTTTCCTGCTTATGTACTGTTCTCAGATGAGGCCTGTTTCACACGTGAGGGTGTTTTAACATGCACAATTCTCACGTGTGGGCGCACGCAAATCCACATGCTACACGGGTGCATGCTCATCAAGAACGGTTCGTCGTCAATGTTTGGGCGGGTATCGTCCATGGCAAGTTGATTGGGCCGTACCTGCTGCCTGCCCGACTCGACGGGCGGGTTTATCTCCCGACCAGTGTCATGCATGTTTGCATGGAATGTTCCAGTTTCTCGCAGTCGCCGATGCAAATGCGCAAACGTTGGTGGTTTGGCACACGTGTTTGGGAAGCGCTGTCGGTACAACCTCACAGCAGCTCTTCCGTTTCCATTGGCAGCCCATACATCATATGCATGTCAGCCATCTCAGCAGTCGTGAAGCGCTCCATGTTACGCGTACTAGTCTACCCGATTTAAGAATGCCCGCGGCAAGCGCGAGTCTAGGCCACTTCAACCTTTTAGCCAATTGCAGCGGCGCCCTCTCGCGCCGAAGGTGACGTCAGCGGACATACACTTATAGACGAAAAGGGTTTGTCGTGGTGTTGCCTATCCCCCATTACAATTTGTACAGAAAGTTTTCAAACACCCTGTATATATATTATATATAAGATATAATATATATTATATATATATATATATAATATATATAGAAGGAGAGAGAGAGAGAGAGAGAGAGAGAGAGAGAGAGAGAGAGAGAGAGAGAGAGAGAGAGAGAGAGAGGTTGGACAGAATAATGGAAACACTCGCATTTTTGGTGCTGTATTTTCTGATATCATTAATGGCGTTTTGTACTTTATTAAATTAATATGTAACTGCATATAATATTGAGAACATCTTCTATTTTAATATGTTCATATTGGTTTTTCATGTTCTTTAAAATAAATAAAAATATAGCGTTTGGAAAAGATGTTGTTGCCTGTGAAAGGGGCATGATAGTAGGAGCCCGTTTGGTTGGTGTTTCAGTAATAAAAGTCACATAATTGCTCCTGTATCGCGAGGAACAGTCCTCAAGGTTATGAATACATGCAAAAATAATAAAAAAAGAACATCCAATAAGGAATATAGTGAGCGTAAAGCAACACTGAGAGAATTCGACAGAGGAACGTTATATGATAATTATGAACTGTGAAGAATCAATCAAAGACTGTTGCATCAAAACTCTTTTGTTCAAAATTTAACAATAGTCCACAAAGATCAGTGTCAGTCATAACTATGTTATGGGAACTGTAGTAAAGCCTATTTTAACACCAACCAGTACCAAAGTTCTAATGAATTTGGAGTTGGGAAGAATAATCGGAACAATTCTCTGCTTATGTGGTGTAGTTTTTTTTATTTCTTTCCATGTATTCATAACTATGGGACTGTTCCTCAAGGTGCAGGAACAATCACGCGACTTTTAATATTGAGACACCAACCAAACAGGCTCCTACTATCATGCCCCTTTCACAGTCAGTAACATTTTTTCCAAGCGCCATATTTTTATTTATTCTACAAGAACATGAAAAGCCAATATGAACATATTAAAATAGAAGATGTCCTCAATATATATGCAGTTACATATTAATTTAATAAAGTACATAATGCCATTAATGATACCAGAAAATATAGCATCGAAAATGCGAGTGTTCTGTCTAACCCCTGTGTATATATATATATATATATATATATATATATATATTATATATATATATATATATATATATATATATATATGTATATGGGTGAGTGGGGATTAGCAGTCGCTTTTGTAGTCAAAATGTAATGACCTGAATTCAGTAGAGCCAATATTTTGAAAGGCTTTTATCTGTTTTATGATGTCGGGGGGATTTTTATATAAACCATTTGCACGTAACGAGTTGCTGTTAGCTCCGCTTTGCTCCAGTACCCCATAGGGCGATTGTAAAGGGGGTTGGTTGCTTTTCAAGGACTGTTGATATGGGAGGCATCTTATTTATATTTTAATTGGGGGAAGGACAGCGCATAGGGGATACAAATGATGGAGTACGAAACATTTTTATGGAATTCATTATTCATCTTTGTTTACGTTTCGTTTGGAAACTCGTTTTCCTCTGACGAATGACCTCATTATTTCATGGCGCGCATGCCTCCTTCGTTTGCATGGTGGTTAGGAAGGTTCCTATCTACTTATTTACCGTGTTTAAACTGTCAGGTGGACACTGTACAACGGAGGGAATTTAGAATAACAAATTGACGATCTAAATCGATTAACCATTACGGAAACATGTTCCTTGTCTATCATTTGTTTCGTCTGTCATTTGGGTAAATATACAATTTCTTTAGGTGCGGCATATAAATACGAGCATTTCTATAAAAGATTTATGAGAGTTGGCTTTAGAAGATCTGGAAGGCAAAATGCAGCGATGAACCAACCCTTTTGCTTTACACGCTTTTGAATGAATATACTGAAAATGCGTGTTCCGTAAAAACGTAATCAGATAACGGCAACATCTCTGTTCCTTAGATGAAGATATTGACTCCATTTGTATAGGAACTAGTTTTTAACACTTTACCGTAATTTCTGCATTTCTAAACTAATAGGTGTGACTCTATATACATGCATACATACATACACGCTGTGTACCCTTCGAGACGTTGTACTGTAGACGACGATGAGGTAATAGGTGTGCATGAGAGGGAAGTATAGAAAGAACGGTGTGTTTGAGGCGTTGCTTTCTTGCCTTCGCGTCATTAGAGAATCGAAGACGGAGGAACGCCCTTGATCCAAACTGTAAACGAAGACAAGCGGATAAACTCTTAAAAGCGATTAATAATAGTATTTGAAGCTATTTTAGTTTTTGAACGTTCCACTTCAACTTCTTGATTTTCGTTCTTCCACTCGCCCCTCTTCCTCTATTCCTTCTCCTCCGTCCCTCGCCCCCACCCTTATCCCCATTTCTAGGATTGGAGGACCTCCAAAATTAGGAGGGTGCAACCTCTAATAGAAATTAAGAGCTATTTATCATTCCTAATTTGCTCGAAAGGACTCCCTTCAGCCCCGAATTGATCATTCGTTTCGATTTAGTTTAAAGTCTCTCTCTCTCTCTCTCTCTCTCTCACACACACACACACACACTTGTTTCACCTCATTATTCTTGCCATGGAAAATATTTATCAATTTTTAATCAATCTTAGAAATTAACATAAAATATTTCAAATATTTTTCCGTTTGAAATCCACATTTGGTGCCCGCTCAGAATATATATATATATATATATATATATATATATGATGAATAAAACCACGAAGGAAAGGAAACACAGAATGGTGCTCAAGCGCTTTCGTCTAATGACATCCTCAGGAGCGCTTGAGCACCATTCTGTGTTTCCTTTCCTTCGTGGTTTTATTCATCATAAATATTTTTCACGTGTTACTTTCTCTAATGACGCCAAGGCAAGAAAGCAACGCCTCAAACACACCGTTCATTTGTTCGTTCTCCCTCCTCATCTTGCGCGGGATATTCTTCTATACAAGCGTCGTTCTTTACGTTAATTATACTGTGTGTTCTTTGCAGTTGAAATGTATATATATATATATATATATATATATATATATATATATAATATATATATATATAAAATGTGTGTGTGTGTGCGTGTTAAGTATCGTTTTAAAGGGCTAAGTTATACGAGTGACCCAATTTAATATTGTTTTGTTATTGTACAGTTTTGTTTAAAATATATTTTTAATTTTTTTTTTAAAGTTTCCGTTCGAAAACAAAGATGGTTCGATCGTGTCCTTTATTTATTTATTCTGATTTTAATTGTTCTTTGTGCGCATTCGTGGGTCGATCTCGTTATTTATTTGTTACAGAAATAACCGTTAACGAAGGTAACGTTTGGGACTCGCGTTCTACTGCCAAGCTCTTCTATGAAAGGAATTAAAATAAAAATTGAACTAAACTAATTACCTTAAAAGAAAAATTCTCTCTCTCTCTCTCTCTCTCTCTCTCTCTCTCTCTCTCTCTCTCTCTCTCTCTCTCTCTCTCTCTGTCTACGAGTACCAAACCTCGAGACTGATCTTCATCTCTGACCGGTAGCCGAGCCTCGTTGACCCGTAGGTGAAAACTACGTAAGGACGAAATTGCCATAAAAGTCTCGCGAAGGTGTGAGAATAATCCTTATAAGAGGATGCCTTAAGCTAAATTATTCATTGCCGCTTTTATTTTATTTCTTTGGGGTTAGGCTCAGCTTTAAATTTTACCAATGGAAGATGTGAACTTTTCTTTGTCTCAGAATTGTAATGAATTCTGATGGTGTCAGATTCGTTTTGATAAAGGACTGTTGTTGTTGTTGTTGTCATTTGGAAAGGCTGCCACGCGGGGCCGAGACCCCTTTTTATTTACTTAAGTTTAACGTAATAGATGCCATACGAAGGCAGAAGGAAGTGACGTAATTTAAATAGAATATTTATACATATATCTGTTCAGGTATTCAATGTCGGTATTTTAGTTACTGAATATTTTTAGTTGGTTTGGGTGTTGCTGCCATTTTCATTGTAATTGTATTTTAAGGGTAACCATTTTATTCCCAAAATAATTATCCGTATAAAACGCTTAAAAACATCGAGTATAAGGTCAATGGAATGATTAAAACGGAAAAAAACTAGCCAAGAAGACCCAAATTTATTTTTATATATATATATATATATAAGGCAGGAAATTTATCAACGAAAGAGGAAGATTGAAAGATAGTGGGGTTGGGGTAAAGTTTTGGAGTTGGGGGAAGTAGGACTTGAGGGGGTTTGTGGATTCCAGAGTTTCTTCCAGTTGTTCAGTCTTTCAGTCGGCTTCGAGACGTTGGGAGGTGGCTCCGCCGTCTCGAAATATAGGAAAAAGGCCGCAAAGTGAGTTATTTGATGTGTAAGTGTCGTACGAAGTCGTTTATTCGTGTGTGATGAACTGTAATAAAGTCGTCGATAGTCGACTGACGACGCGGTTGGCGGTCGATGGTACGAGTGTTGGTTGTTGGAAGAGAAATAAGGCTCGTGTTGGTTTCTTCTCAACTATTTTGTTATCTATTCAACTCCTTTTGGGCCGATAAACCTCGTCCAGACGCAATCACTGAATAAATCTCGGTTCATTACAGTCCAATATTATTATAACTGTAACTGGTGTCAGGCACTGTAGGAAATCAATAAAAGCGAAGTAACAGAATGTTGCTTGATTTGTGACTCGTACGTTGTGATAATCCCTAGTTTAGATTCGCAACAAATGTTGGGGCATTCTTTCTTCAATTTTTTGAGGTCAGGCGAACGATGGGCATGATCTACCTCACTGTAAAATACCTCTGGCATTAAGAATTTAATTTATATCCGAATACCATTTTTATATTTTTAAATTGTGCGTGGTTCGTGGCAGTACAAGAGAAAATGTACTTACGAATGATCTCATTAAAGTTAGGTTCAGCCGTTTAGAATTACGCTTCATTTTTAAACGTTAATACCATTATTCATCCTTTTGGAAACTTACTTTACAAGCCTTTTGTCTTCTCACTGATTTCTCTCTCGTGAAGACGAAGAACTAACGAGTATGTATCGTCAAATGTACTATTTTTACGCCTTCAGTTAAGATATTGAAGCGAGTTCCTCGTAATTCTCATATCAGTTATTGTCAAAATATCATTCTCCTTGTGAATGTGGAGGATCCTCTCTACGTAGTCCTTTAAGGAAAAAGTAAGTATATAGTTTTAACAACCTGAGCGTATAGACATAGTGTTGATAATGAAATTTTATATTCCCGTTAGGTATTAAAGGGTTGTTGATATAGATGGTGAAACTGATTGTAAATATATTTACTTAATGATTCGTATACTGAACAGATATAGATATACAGTGATTTAACGCTCTAACAGGACATACTTAGGAGAGAAAAATGTGTAGAATTTAAATTCTCAATTTCGTAGTAATTTAGGAAGAAATAAAAACTTAACGGCACATTGACCTTTATACACACACACACACGTACGTACGTGTATATATATATAGTTTATTTAAGTAGTTGTTCAGTGCTGCGAGGCGGAATATTTAAAAACATTTCTAAAACTATTTGCCCTATGACCTCGAAAACGCTATCAAGTTCAGATTTGTGGATTTGTCCTTCTAAAAGAGAGTTACTCCAATTTGTGGATTGTTTTCTAACGTTCGTTGAAATCTCTCTCCTCCTCTTTCTAGTTTTTACACGATGACAATTGGTTCGGTTTTTAACGTGTTCTTCTTTGGATTCCTATTGATAACCGTTGTTGTTGCTATTATTAGGCATGAAATTATTATTATTATTATTATTAATATTAATATTATTACATTTAATTCTGTTATATATAAAAGGAGGCATTGAAATAAACTCGAAAGTACTTGGAGGGGAGGTTTCATTGTTTCCTGCAGGATATTTTTAGATGTGAATTTAAGCTATATATATATATATATATAATATCAGGTAAGATGAATATTTAGTTACCCCCTCGTCGCCATCCTATGTGTGGTCGTGTTTTTGACTCTTAAAAACTGTTGTTTTTTTTTATTTCGTAAAAAATTTTCTCTGTTGCATCTATAAAGTTATCCTAAAGTTTTTTTATTTATTTATTTGTTTGCTTAAAATCGGATGAGGTGTATTGAGTATGGGTTTATTTTTTTTGTTTTGTTTAGGGTGTACATAAATTCTGTTTTGTATTCAAATTTTATTTAAATTTTAGGTTTTGCACTCATATAATATACACATACATACACACACACACTTATACATGTACGTGTGTGTGTGTGTGTACCCTCGTATACAAATGGAAGCAGTATGTATATATGTGTCGGGTTACGAAACACTTGGGCCGAACTTCGCTCCTTTCTTTGGCATTGACTTTTGAACCACTCCACAGAAACCATTTCCTTCATATACAGCGATACCCTGCCCAGGGCAGGCGCTGTGTGCCGGGCATCTTGTCATTGTTTGTTCTTTTGTCGGTGGGAGACCTCCAAAGCTCCAAAATTCCCTTTCGAAATAGAAACCCTTTTCCACAAAGGAAAGGCAGGTGTCATAAAAGCCGAAGAATGGATTAAGTAAGATTTTGTCGAAAGGATAAAGAGATCAATGCATCTCCAATAACATTCTACCTTTAATGCCTTTTAACACACAAAAAAAAAGGTTCCTCTTCATAGTATTAAAAGGTCACATATTCCCGTCTTTTCTTATATATATATATATATATAAGAATATACGGTGGGTACGAGCACGTTTTGCATATGTAAAGTGTCTCCTACATGAATTCGTTTATTTCCATCTATATGGCACCCTGGTGTTATTCAGCTAAGTTTGTATTAAATGTTGTCCATTGGCTCGAGTGCAAGGGGGTTAATAACGTGAAACGCCTATGGGCACAAAAGCGCTGGTGTTTCCCTTGGTTGGAGAAATATGTTGTGGCTTCGTGGTCGGCGCCATAACTCAGAGTCAAAGGTCTCGGGCTCAAAACCTCGTGCGCCGAAAGGGCTATGGTATTCCGCACACCAAATTTAGTATACACATTACGAGAGAACCAGGGAAGGTTTTAGTAACATCCGCCCCTCCCAGTCCCCTTCTCCTTGGTTATGTTTCGGGAGGCTTTTGTAGTACAAGTTGCAGCGAGCATTCTAGTATATATATATATATACACACACACAACCTTATAAAGGTTCCGCGCAATGATTCCTCATTTCGCGAAGGTCAAGCTTGTCGCCCCTCCTCATATATATATATATATAATATATATATATATATAATATATATATATATATATTAGTAATCCTGGAGTTTGCTTCCACCCGAATTCTTGTATGTAAATGAAATGCGTCTTTCAGCGTCCCTTGATCTTACGTTGAACAAATGACGTCAGCTTACAATTGAGAGGTCCAATTACAATCTCGTAAAATGTATGCTTTTGTTCCTGTCGTATAACAATTGGAAAACTATTTTTATTGTACTCTTCTGGATCTTCTTCTTCGCTCAGCCACTAAAATCGATTATTTATCGTATGTTATTATATATTTAGTTCGAGTTACGTAAGATTTAATGAAACTTTTAATTTGTGAGTTATAATTTTTACTCTTTTAATGAACAAAGCGAAATTAAGAGAACTGTTCAACCGGTGTATGATCACTCGCAAAAAAAGGACTCGTTTTTAGTGTACGATTCTATACGAACTGGTTTTTTGGGCTATATTTTTGTAATAGAGTGATTGTTGGATTTTAGGAACTGTATTTTATTTTTTTTATTTTTTTAGGGGGGGGGGGATGTGTTTAGTATTATCGTGGAACAGAAGTAGTAAAGGATACGCTAAATCTGATAAAAATAATCAGATTGAAAATTGCTCCTTTTTTTTTCCCCCATTATATACACAATTTTCAGTTTCGACTGAGAAACGATGGGTCGCTCGCTACTTTTACGTCATTTATTGAGAGAGAGAGAGAGAGAGAGAGAGAGAGAGAGAGAGAGAGAGAGAGAAGCGTACACATTAACCCTTTGGTCTTAATATTTGCTTATTATCTTATGTTTCCCTTATCTCTTCTCTTCATTAAGAGATGAAGTGTCTCCACTTAAATTCAGCGTGTGGTTCAATCTTCACAAATAGCGGAGTAATTAAGGTTGTGACATCAGACGTCCGCTCAAACACTTCTCTCGTGTGCTTAGCATTTCCTCGTACAAATCATGCCATTCTTCCCCCGATGTTTATAATATTATAGCGAGTTAGTTCAGCTGCGTGAAAAAAAATTACGCTTTTTTCATTCCTCTTTTTAATTCTATTTCTCCATCAGTTCCGTCATTCTTTTTGTACTTTACGCTTATTTAAGCGTTCTCATCACTAACTCTCGCGTCTTTTATTGATTTTTTTAATGTACATTTAAAATGCATGAGGCGTGTCAGAGAATGTTTAATAATGATTTATATATAGGATGCGTTGCTCAACCCGCTAAGCTTATTATTACAACTTTCTATCGACGCATCTTCGTATTCTGGTCTCGCGATTCAATTCGATACTTTCGTAATAGAAAGAAAAGCAATTTGGCCCTTTGCCTCCGTACTGCATGCGTATCTAATAACTAAAAATCTCTCGTCTATCTTCGAGACTTTAAACAGTCATTATCTTTATTCTATTTGTAAATTATTTGGATGCTTTTCTATAATGTACTACATGGGAGGGCGAATGATGTATACTCGCTCTCTCTCTGTCTCGTATGCGTGTGTACGTTATTTCTTGTAAGACGTTTTTAGGGTTTTAATATGGGGTTACCAGTCGTTTCTGACGTGCTGTTGTTATAGAGATAGAAACATTGGAACGTCCGATGTAAGCTCGCCTTCTTTCCTGTGTATGTTACAGGGCGGCCCAAAAGTCAGAACACATGGAACTAATATATATATGTGTGTGTGTGTGTGTGTGTGTGTATATATATGTATATATGATGCAAATCCACAAGGAAAGAGAAAAGTGATTTCAAGGCTTTTCGTGTATTCAGAAGTACACCTCGTCAGAGAATTCCCTGACGAGGTGTACTTGGAATCATTTTTCTTTTTCCTTGTGGTTTTGCATCATTAATTCATTCATTTCACGTGTTTAATTGTGAAATTCATCGCATACACACACACACACACACTATCGTACTTAACCTTACAGGTGTTCTATGCGAAAATTCCTCATTTCATAGTCGCATATACGAGTATAGTTGTATTTTCTAAAAATAGATCACGGACTGTAAACGGCTCCGCAGAAGATTCAATCTAGGAAGGAAATGCTGGATTTGAACATTGATGGAATTTGAGGATTTGAGGGATTTTCATTTCTGGGTCGGCAGTTTCGCCTTTTGGAAACAATCACAAAATAAGACACTTCCGCTGACAGTACAGTCCCCACCCCCCATATATATATATATATATATATATATATATTATATATATATATGTATGTGTGTGTGTAAAGTATGCCATGTCGAAATACATTATTATATGTAATTACGTACAGTGTTGTCGTACAATACCTGTTCCTTTATAGGGGAAAAAAAAAAAACCAGCTTCCCAAAACAGTTGTCTTGTTTTCTTGTTTCAAATCAAGCATGAGAAAATTCTTTTGTTTGGAGGCACTTTTTTTTCTAAACTCCAATTAAGAAAAACTTTTTTCTTTAAGTTTTCTACTTTTGGTTTTTCTTTTTTTTTTCTTTTTTTAGAAATTTTGTACTTTTTTGGTTGTTTTCTTTTTTGTGATCGTTTATTGTTGATTTAATTCGTAGAATTCGCTCAAAGGTCATTTTCATTTTTAAGATGCCTTTGTTTTTCACGTTATTGTTAAGTTGTGTTTTTTTTTTTCTTCTTTTTGAAGAATGAACTTGAAAAATTGTTTTTGTTTTGAACGGATTTTATATAAAAGAAAATATATTATAATTTGTTATATATCGGAGGAAAAACCATTTATGCATTTTATTTATAATAACGTAATATATATATATATATATATATTATATATATATATATATAATATATTATATATATATATATATGAAAATTATTTCACGAAAGTGACACGTGAAAAATATTTATGATGAATAAAACCACGAAGGAAAAGAAACACAAAGTGGTTAGACGAAAGCGCTTGAGCACCACTTTGTGTTTCTTTTTCCTTCGTGGTTTTATTCATCATATATATATATATATATATATATATATATAGCGGTAAATGCGCCTCGGTGGTGTAGTGGTTAGCGTCGCTGACTACGAATCCATCGGCCCCGGGTTCGAGACCCGACGGCAGCCGGCGCGCAGCAAAACCCAACTGTTCATCCTTCCACACAATAAAGAAAGTGGTTGGTAGATAAATGGGTACCCTAAGTGGCCTAGTGGTTAAGACGCTGGGCTGCTGATGGGGCGTGGTTCGGATTCCACATTAAACTGTAGGTCTAAGGTGGAGTGAAAAGCTTGACCTTCGTTAGAATGAACAATTCGGGCGGAAGCTAACCAAAGGTTTTATATATATATAATATGATTACTTGATGCATTTATAGCTTAAGTATGGAAGTATAAAGAGTGTAACATCTTTTCATACAGAGCATCATTCCGCCCATTTCAGGGTGCGGGTACTTCGCAGCAGCTTTGCCAAGCAAATATGGGGTCAGTGTACTTACATATATAATATATATTATATATATATATATATATATATATATATATATATCAGTACACTTTGTATCTTTATATATATATATATATATATATATATATATATATACGGGTGCGGCAAAAGTAACGCCCTTTTAATAATTGTATCTTTATAGTTTTATACAGTATAATTTTTTAGTTTTATATTGTATCATTTTGTTATTTTTTAGTTTTTACTGAGAAAGTACTTATTATTTTTCTTAAAAACCTTATTATTTCTCTTAAAATGCTGTAATTGATTTATTTCCTTCAATAAAAGAGAATAAACTAAAAAGGGCGTTATTTTTGCCGCACCCGGGGGTATATTTGAATTCTGTTTACCGACATACCGCAATATACTTTAAGACAGGTAAAAGGGGACGGAAGAAGGTAATGAGGTTTATCTCTATATATTACGAGAAATAGGGAAGGTGATATTCGCGTACACGCGGAGGAAGGCCTCTCTCGAATTTTGGATAGCTAATTGCTCTTTAAACTGCAAACTGGAATATTTAAAGAACCAAATATGAAGTCTTTTGTGGTCCATTATCTGCTCTACATAGAATGAATTTTTTTAAGTATACATTTTAATTACAGGCTCCATATATATATATATATATATATATATATATATATATATATATATATATATATATATATATATATGTGGGAATGAACTCAGAATGGTTCCCTGAGTTTTTTATGATACACACAGACCGTGCATGGAACAAGGAACTCTGTGTGTATCATATATATATTATTTACACGACTTTATTCATTATAGATTTTTTTTATTAAGGTTTAAGAGCGTGAAATTGTTTAAATATACGCTCATATGCCCGAGTCTTATAAGTAACGATTTGTATTCGACGTAGGGAGCCTAAACCTTATTATAATGTAAGCCGTAATAAATACTGGCAGGATTCTGTCTACTCTGTGAAGTAGATGCGTGCATAGACATTTCTCTCTGTCTCTCGCTTTATTCATTCACATCACAAGCGGTTTATTTCTGGAGATATTTTACTCCTTATTTAATTTACACAAGTTCATCTTTCACTTCTGAATCGGTCATTTTTAGGTTAAAACGTACCCTACTCTATAATTTGCATGATCGATTCGTGAACAAGTTCCACGAGTAAAGAGAAATTAGTGTATTCGAAAATTCCGTGAAGAATTTCTTTTCTCATCTGCCTTAAGACTTTTTTTTCTTAATTATTTTTTGATAAGTAAAACGCTATGTCCTTTTTAAGATAATAAGGATCTCTCTCCCTAAAATCCAACTTCACATTCGGATTCATACAACCACAGACGTATCATTTGTTGGCTCTGTGCTAGCTCGAGGACGCCCTTCTACGGCCATTAAATACCTCCTGCCTTGAATGCACGCAGAGTGACCTTCCATTCGAAGTGATCGCTCTCCTTCCATGACTCAATCAAGACTCTCTTTCTCCGAGAAACAGAGAGAGAGAGAGAGAGAGAGACCGTTCGCGAACCCGACCTTGACAGGTGGGTGGAGGACCCTGTTGAGTTAGGGCTTCGCTTTATTACATGTTTAGGCTTCACCCATCGTTAATGGAGGGACTTTATTGAGCTTCGTTCTTCCTCTCGTGAAGCCTTTAATTATAGAGTCCTGTTTTCATATATTTACTAAATAAATGTCTTTTCTTACTTATCGATCGATCACTTTGTTGTGTATAACTTTATAAAGCACGGTACAGATACGCAAGGTGCATATACCTTTAGTTAGCTTCCGCCCAAATTGTTAATTTTGACGAAGGTCAAGCTTTTCACTCCACCTTAGACCTACAGTTTAACGTGGAATCCGAACCACGGCCCACCAGCAGCCCAGCGTCTTAACCACTAGGCCACCCAGGGTACCCATTTAACTACCAACCACTTTGTGTGGAAGGATGAACAGCTGGGTTTTGCTGCGCGCAGGTTGCCGTCACCGGGTCTCGAACCCGGGGCCGATGGATTCGTAGTCAGCGACGCTAACCACTACACCACCGAAGCGCGTATATATGTATATATATATATATATATATAGGGTGACCATAAATTATCTACAAATTTACTTCAGATTCAATTGAATTTGTAGAAGTAATTTATGGACACCCTGTGTATATATATATATATATATATATATATATATATATATATATATCTATATATAAAGAAAGACGCTTGTGTAGAAGAGTGCTCCGCACAAGATGAGGAGAGAGAACGAGCAAATTAAAAATGAGGCCCTTCCCAGGAATCGAACCCGGGATCATCCAATTGCCGGTCAGATGATCCCGGGTTCGATTCCTGGGAGGTGCCTCATTTTTCATTTGCTCGTTCTCCCTCCTCATCTCGTGCGGAGCTCTCTTCTACACAAGCGTCGTTCTTTACATTAATTATACTGTGTGTTGTTTGCAGTTAAAATAATATATATATATATATAGTTTCACACTTAAACTTTGTGAATTTTCGAAACTAAACAGTTACGCATTTTATCACATGAACCGTATTCTTTTAACTATTTACGTGTGTTAACGTTCGCTCATCCATGCAAATACTTACTTATAAAGAGATTGTGACCTTATCACATTTTGATATGTCTGAATTTCATACGTTATTCGAATACTGCGTCGAAGCGCAAAGGCGTTTTTTTTTAATTAAAAAAATAGCTCCGCAGTTGTTTCTATCGGTAAAAATTGTTCCTTATTTTTATAATTTACTCGAGAAGTTAAATGGAATCCGTTATATGGATTTTAGACCTTCTTTCTCGCTTTTTTTGAAGTTGGATTACGCTGGAGAGGAAGGTTTTTTTTTTTTTTTTTTTTTTTTTTTGTTATTTATAAAGTTTGTTTTTGCGCAATTAACCACGTTATCGTTTAAGGGTTTGTTTATTTATATTTTTGTTTGTTTGTTTAATTTTATAACCATGATGATGAAGGTCACTGCGCCAACATTTTTAATGGCCGTGATTGCTAATCTCCATGAAAATTATATAACTTGTTTCCTTATTATATTTGAAAATGCTATATGTGGAACCACACTTTGCCCTCTATCATTATATATATATATATACTGTATATATGAGTAATGCAGCGGGAGAAGGGGACAAGCAACAAAATCGTCAAAATATGTTTTCTGTTTGAAAAGACGGCTTATTGTTCCCTCTATCACCTCCAATTGGCAAATATCCCATTTTGTGACTGGGAACGCTGTTTATAGGTATCTGCCAAATGAAGGTCAATAGAGGGAAGAATAAGCTGTCTTTTCAAACAGAAGACTCATTTGGCGATTTTGTCGCTTATCCTCTTCTCCCGCTGCACTACTCATATATATAATTAGGGTGATTCAAATATGGGGGTAAAAATTTTTTTTTTATATTTTAATGTGTTCAACCCTTTAAATGGTTCATTTCAGCATAAAACCAAATATTCTAAAATATTTTAGCAAATTTTTAATTTTTAGGGGTTGCTACCAGCAATTAAAAATTGACAGAACGACTCAAATTGTCAAATTTTTCCACACCACCCAGGGGGTACAGTACAAGGCGCATTGCTTTTTTTTAATGTGGAAAGCTCCCCCGTAGGTCCTACCATAACCACAAGCATGCATAATTAAACTAGCATGATATTTGAGACATTAGCTGTCCTTACTTCATCAATGTTTCTTTCTTTCTATCAGGGTAAACAGCCCTGTAGTTTTTCACTACTTGTAGCAAGAATTGTTTTGATCTTCATCATGTGTTAGTATTTTATTATAGTCATCCATTAATTTTACTCCTCTTTCCGCTATATCATTCACGACTTTCCACTGTTTGATAGATTTCTTAGCGGAGTTATACTCTTCATCATTATGCCATTCTTTAGCATCTTTGAGTAAAAATTTTGAACTAAATTCTGTTATTGTAAAGAATCTTTGAGTATTTGATGACAAAATCTTCTAATTTCTTCGTTGGAATAAGTGCAGGATCTAGAAAAGCCCGTTTTGCAGGAAGAGTTTCTGTTGTATTTTGCAAGGCCTTTACAATTTTGTTTTTCGTTTCAGTAGGCACTTCATCATCATAAAAGGCCAAGGCTACCAGTTCTTCTGATAGGTACCAGAGGTGACCTAACAGTTTTTTAATAGCAACAAATGCAATTGTGTCATTTATTTGTTTGTAGACTACAAGATTCTGTAATAATTCCAGAGCAAGACGAGGAGCGCAAGATGGCACAGGAGCTGTAAACCATGCCTTTACATATAACCGAGTAGCAAATAGACAGATGTTTTTTAGTCCTTTTTTGTCTTTTACTGAAATTTTGAACTGAGATTTGAACATAAAATTTTTTAATGAATATGTAATTTTGGCCATCCACCTAGCCCGATGAAGTCCCGCTGGATGTTTAAATTTGATTCCACCTTTTGGTTCACCTCCCAAAAAAATAATTGTTAACTGCAATAGTTCTAGGTAATCGTCTCTTGGTTGGAATGTATCTAGTTGATTTGTTGCAAATATAATTATGTCATCTTTGATGTCATGAATATTTTCATAGATATCTGGATCTGATAATGCTGTTTCGTAGTCCTCCTTATTAATGTTTGACCATTTTTCTCTGAACTTCTTAAAAAGGACTATATCTGGGCCAGAAGATGGTGATAAAGACTTTGAAACAACAGCTTCCAGCATAATTTCAAATATATGGTGTCGACATGCCAGCCACAATAAATCGTTGTCGAATTTTTGTTCTAGAAGAATAGCTGCACCATTTCTAGGACCAGTATTGGCTGCCGTTGTATTGAAACACATGCATTTTATTTGTTCGCAGATGTCCCATTCAAGCGATGTCTGATTGTTTGCATTAAAAAGAGACGCATTTCTGTCACTCAATTTTGCAACATCAAGACTTCCTAATAATTTATCATCAAACAATTTTCTACGTTTGCCAACCTTACTTTTCCATGTTGAAGGTTGTGCAGCACAGAAACCAGATTCATCACTTACGCTCTTCTGATTCTGATGATGTACTGGTGAGTATGACAGCCTCTTCATTCTTCTTTCCTTTGATCTCTTCTTCTGCTTTCCTCTTTTCATAACGTTGTTGCTTTTCTGCTGCTCTTTGCTCTTTTTTAGCAACAGCCTTATCAATGGTACCCATTTTTCCATGACGTCCTTTCTCACGTTGCATTTTCAAGAATTTTTTATAAGCTGCATAGCATTCTCATGAGCAATGTCAAATAAGTTTTCCAGTTTATCTTTCCATTTTTCTTCTTTATTATTTAAATTTTGTGATCTTTTCAATTTGTTTGCTTTGTTTTTCTTAAGCAGCTGTCATTCCTTCAGTATTCCTTGAATTTTATCTACTACATGTATTCTTTGTTTTGCTGGTATTCCTGCTTTTTTCCAAACTGCTAGCACATCATCTGCAGTAGAGCAGCATGATTCTCTAATGTCTTGCTTTTTAATATTTCTGTAGTGCATGAAGAGGGCCATCATTTCCTTCTCTGATGGTAATACGGATGTTTTTAGTACTGCAGAGGGCTGCCCAATTAGCCATACTTCAGTTTCTTTTCTTGTAGAACTTCTCCCAAATGAGCAACTGGGTGATGGTGAGTTAGGCCTAGTTTCCATAATCGATTAATTGGTATCAAAATTACGAGTTCCAAGCAACAATTAAAAGCAAGCTAGTATATAAACCATTAATTAAAAATTCTGAAATATAAACAATTAAACATAAAATCATAAGTTGTAAAAACAAACAAATTGAAAAAGAGGGAAACTTTGACGCCTGGTAGCACATAGTAAATTTTATTTAAAATTCACCAAATTTGGCATACACTACTTTTTTGTCATAGGGAACAAAAATACAGGTTGAACAATTAAAAAAAAACTTTGATTTTTTTGAATCACCCTAATTTATATATATATATATATTATGAACTGCACAATTAAATACTGAAATAAATAAAGGAAAAATGAGAAGGGATGCTAAGGCCTTTCGTGGATTCACCAGTAAACATCGTCTATGGTGTGGGTGTGCATCATATCGTACGTCATTGTGACATTCCTTAGGATATACACAGATCGCATCGCAACATTTTTGTGTGTGCAGCGACATTAGCGGTGTTGCCATAAATTGGCTTTTTTAAATCATTAAATGTATGAAGGTTAGGCTAGTTAAGTTACGTAAATTTAAATAGGTTAAATATCTCCAGCCACATTTGAATTGATGCGAAAATGTTGCTTAACCCTCTAACGCCGACTGGGTCGAATACGTACCGTTTCAAATACACGCATTTAGACTTAACCCTACTAAAACGTTCGGCGTTAAAGGGTTAAGGTAACCAAACGTGTGTGTGTGTGAGAGACTGAAGACGAACTGAATGAACCTTTAGTAATTGGAAGACATTCGTCATGAAATTAGATCGAACTACAATTAAGTGTTACTTGAAATCCATTAAAAATACTATTTAATGGCCGCTTACATTAGTAAAAATTAGGTTAGGTTAAGTAAAGCTAGATGTTTGGTTAAGGAAAAATTACGTTGGGTTAATTTAGAAGATAGGGAATGGATCAACTTCCAACTGGAATTACATTGAATTCGATTTTATTCCCTTACCTCGTTTACCTTGTTTTTGCTTCCCCTCGAATTGTTTATTCTGACGAAGTTCAAGCTTGTTACTCCACCTTAGACCTACGGTATAACGTGGGATCCGAACCACGTCCCACCAGCAGGAGCAGCAGCCCACCGTCTTAACCACCAGGCTACCCATGGTACCCATTTATCTACCAACCAATTTATTGTGTGGAAGGATGAACAGCTGGGTTTTGCTGCACGCCGCTTGCCCTCACCGGGTCTCGATCCCGGGGCTGATGGATTCGTAGTCAGCGACACTAACCGACACCACTGAGGCGCATATATTTGTTTTTGTAAAGAAAGCCTTTAATAATTTAATCTTTGTGGGTAATACACGATGTGTTTAGCCACAATACGGTGTTGTTGGCCATTTGCTCACGTGAACATAGTAAAGTGGCTGGCGTGAGGTTGCGTGTTTTTATTTCGGTTTCCGGTCGCTCATCGCCTTTCGCGCGATTCAAGAGGAAAGAGTCCGTCGGAATTCCGGACGTCCGACGTTTTCTGTAACGTATTTACATTCCCCCTTAATCCGTTCCTGTCCTCCGACTACCTTTTCCTGACCTTCTTGACCCTTTCTCGATTCCCCCTTCCTCCCCCCCCCTTAAACGGGTCTTTCGTCCCTTAACCCCGCGTTCCTTATCGAATTTGCGCGGAGAAGATACGGCCTGTGGCGAGACCCACAGACCGGAAGGGAAATATTTCTGAGGTTTCTGAGGATGTGTAACTGAATACCGGAAATGGCGCCTTTTCGTTTTAATTCTCTTCCTCATTTTGGTCACGAGCTTGCGCGCGAAAACGGCGCCTCTCCAAATTAGATTCGAGACGCCTTTCTAGCGCGTTGCCACGGAACGGAGGCGTCTACAATGCCTTGGCTCGCTTGCTGTGAGGCCGGAAAACACTAACGCAAGGGAAGAAAGACCAAGGGAGTCTCTCTCTCTCTCTCTCTCTCTCTCTCTCTCTCTCTCTCTCTCTCTCTCTCTCTCTCTCCCCGGGGGCTCGTTTCTTCCAACTGGATTGAAGATTGGTTAAAAGATAGAAAGCACAAAGTGGTAATAAATGGAGTGGGCGCCCGTCACCAGTTGATCCCTCGGGGTTCCGTTGTGGGTTCTTTACTTTTTATCATCTATATTAACGATATTGACGTTGGGCTTCTAAGTACAATTTCCAAATTTGCAGACGATACGAAATTGGGAAGTAGTGTAGTTACTGAGGAGGGCGTAAGAACGCTTCAAAATTGATCTTGACAGGTTGGGCGAATGGTCTGCTACTTGGCAGATGCCATTCAACTTGGACAAATGTAAGGTAATGCGCATAGGTTATAAAAACCCGAAGACCGATTACTCTCTCTTGGGAAGGAACTTGACTGAGATCGATCTAGAGAAAGACTTAGGAGTTTATATCAGTCATGATCTGAAACCGTCAAAGCCCTGTGCAGAAGTCGAAAAGAGGGTCTTAAAAATATTAGGTTATATTAAAAGACAGTTCCAGTTTATGAACAAAGAGACTGTAATGTCTCTTTATAATTCACTAGCCAGACCTCGACTCAAATATTGTGCACAGGTTTGGTCTCCGTCCCTTAGGAAGGATCTAGAAAGGTTAGAAAGGGTACAAGCAAGGGCTACAAAATTGATCCCTTCAGTGAGAATGCAAAACTACCAATGGAGATTGGAGTGCCTAAATCTGTTTACCTCAGAGACCAGTAGGTTGCGCAGTCAGTTATTGAAGTCTTCAAGATGCTCGATGGAATAGACAAGGTAGACTACAGGAATTATTCTCCCTTAATGCCAATCCGACAAGAAATAATGGGTTTAAACTGGAACTAAACACATTTAGGACCTCTGTCTGCGGAATTTCTTTTCCTATAAAATAGTTAATATCTGGAACCAACTTCCCTCAGAGGTTGTTTCCAGCTAAAGTGTAAATGTGTTTAAAAATAGGTTAGACAAAGTACTGAATACCCTCATAGTTTAAGACTAAAACATAACATAACAACAACCCTGCAGGAGTTCGCTTGCACGGTGTCTCTGTGAGCATGCTGATTATACTGTAGAGCTTTTTATATATTCTCCACCTTCCTGTAAAATTTCCTTGGCTACTTTTCCAGGGTCAAGGTATTTTCTTCAACCTTTTTCCGTACCTGCCTCTGGCAGGGAGGGTGGGGAGAGAGCTTTCTACTTTTCTATCCAGTTTTCTACTACTGCTAGGATAGTTGAAAGAAAAATAAACTTGTTTAATAATAGGACCCTCCCAGAGTGGACCGGGAAGTCTTTGAGGCTTCCTCTTGTCCTTGTATCTCTCTCTCTCTCTCTCTCTCTCTCTCTCTCTCTCTCTCTCTCTCTCTCTCTCTCTCTCTCTCTCTGTAGGCCAATTAAAAACAACATAGGTTCTGTCAAAGATGAGACGGGGGAACTAAAATGTAGGAATACTGACACAGCATCCGTGCTGAACCGTTTTTTCATATCAGTTTTTACCAGAGAGAGAACCTCGAATATCCCTACAACTAAAATTTTCATTCGAGGAGATGATTCAAATTTAGACAGTATTGTTCGTTCGTGGGATGAAATACTGTTAGCTTTGAGTAAAATGAGGGCCTTTAAATCCCCTGGTCCGGACAAATTCGCACCTCGAGTTCTTAGAGGTCATCGCTGACTTTCTTGTCCATATGTTTAACGAGTCTCTTGCACTAGGCAGGGTTCCAAGGAACTGGAAGCTGGCCAATGTGACTCCCGTCTTCAAAAAAGGAGATGGAAGGAGGCACCTGGCAATTACAGGCCCATTAGCTTAACTGTTGTAGGCAAGCTTTTGGAATCAGTAATTGCTGCATAAATGTTAGATCATTTGGGAATGCACAATCTTTAAACTGATTTCCAGCATGTTTTCTGTCAGCTTAGGTCCTGCCTGGCCAACCTGCTGGAATTCTTCCACGACATGTTTTCTGAATATGATCATTCCAGGACAGTAGACGTAGTATATTTGGATTTCAAAAAAGCTTTTCTCAAAGTGCCACATAAGCGACTTATAATAAAGGTAAAGGCCCTTCGTATAACTGGTACCGTGGCCGCGTGGATTGATCAGCAATAGGCAGCATTGGGTGGTAAACGGCGAGGCCTCAGGATGGGTATGAGTAACAAGCGGCGTCCCACAGGGGTCGGTTCTGGGACCGCTTTTATTCATTATTTACTTAAACGATATAGACATTGGTATGTTGAGCACCATATCGAAATTCGCTTACGACACCAAGTTAGGCTCCTGTGTGGGCAGCGCGGAAGACGGTCTTGAAAATTCAAAACAATCTTCAATCTCGGATTGGTCGACCACTTGGCAAATGCCTTTGAACGTTGACAAATGCAAAGTAATGCAGATTGAGTTCCGAAACCAATGTGCCAACTATTCACTGCACGGGCAGGAACTTGTAACGACCAACTTAGAAAAGGACTTGGTGGTGGTGGTGGTGGGGGGGGGTGTTATAGGCAGTAATTTGTAGTTTTCCAAACACTGCGTTGAAGTTGAAAAAAAATGTAATAAAATACTAGCTTACATTAAAATGCAATTTGCGCTCCGAAGCAAAGTTATTCTCTCTTTACAACTCGTTCGTTAGGCCCCACCTCGAATATGCTGTGCAATTCTGGTCCCCATCCCTGAGAAAAGACATACAAAAGTTCGAGAATGTTCAGGCCAGGACGACAAAACTAATCCCTGCCATTCGTCATAAATCATACGATCGTAAGTTCGCTGATCTTAATTTGTATTCCTTAGAAAAGCGTCGGCTCAAGGGCAAACTCATCCAGGTTTTTAATCTTCTAAATAGGATCGACAGTGTCGACTATTCTAAACTTACTCTAAACACGAACCCGATTCGAAATAACGGTTACAAACTTGAACCCAAACGGTTCAATACAAATATTTGAGGTAACTTCCCCTCGTACAAGATTGTCAGTCATTGGAATAAGCTTCCTCCTGAAGTCGTTTCCAGTTCCTCCGTCAATGCGTTCAAAATCAATCTTGATCTCGTATTAGACATCTCCTCGAGTAGACCGACTTTCGAATGTGTGTATTTCCAATCCCCCAACTGCCTTATAAACTTTAGCAGTAATTTTTCCCCTGCAAATTGCTGAGTGTTTTCTTTCTTCCAATGAGGAAGAGTGGAGGGCCTTCTTGCTTTACTCTGCTAACTCTTCTCTCTGTGAGTTGTCTGCATTTGAATGAAACTCACGGGGGCCACCTAGAATCGGCTGTAAATCTGTCGTGGCTCCCTCATTAGGTACTTTTCCAGGATGAAAGTATTTTCTTCATCCTTTTTCCGTACCCACCTCAGGCGGGAAGGGAGCGAAGGGTGGGTAGAGAGTCTTATGCCTTTCTATCCAGTTTTCTGCTAAAATAATTAAAAATTGCACACGTTTAAGAACAGGAACCTTCCCGAGTGGACCTATTGGTCTTTGAGGCTTCTCTCTCTCTCTCTCTCTCTCTCTCTCTCTCTCTCTCTCTCTCTCTCTCTCTCTCTCTCTCTCTCTCTCAATATACAGGGTGTTTCATATGCCTAAAGATATTGGAAATATATAGAAAGAGTAAAAAAACTTTATGACAATGTTTTATTTTAAACATACTGTTACAGAAGGTGTTCAAATTGTTCACCCTCAACTTCAAGACACTTCATTACTCATAACTGGCAACCTCTCTCAACACTTCTGATTGTTTCCGGAGAAATTCGCTGCAATTCCAGTCTTATCTTAGCTTACAAATTCTCAATTGTTCTTTGTCTGTCTACGTAGACAAAAGATTTCAGATGTCCCCATGAACACCTTCTGTAAAATAGTATGTTGAAAATAAAACATTGTCATCAAGTTCTATTATTCTTTCTTTGTGATTCCAGTCTCTCCAGACGTATGAAACTATATATATATATAAATATACATTTTTTCTCCTCCTTGATATATATATCAAGGAGGAGATTGTAGACACCAATCGGCCAGGGTGGGAGGGGGACGTCATGCGGGAGACGAGTAGTACTGGAACTCCCGTTTCCCCTGTCACTGCCCTCTTTAGCTGATCTTTTTCCGTGTCTCATCTACCTTGTGAGCAGTCCAGCATGCTCTCAAACACTTCTCTATTCCTCACTACATATACATGTATCTTACGCACGACGCAATCTTTTCAAAATTTATATATATAAAAAAAATGGCATCGTTGAGCCTCGGAGAGCTTGATTTTGGCTCTTTCCTTTTTTTGTGGAGGGGCATTTTTGCGGGCGTTCGCCCTTGGCCCCCTCCTTTACATTATATATATATATATATATATATATATCGGCCTTGGGTTCGAGACCAAGTGACGGCAGCCGGCGCGCAGCAAAACCCAGCTGTTCATCCTTCCACACAATAAAGAAAGTGGTTGGTAGATAAATGGGTACCTTGGGTAGCCTAGTGGTTAAGACGCTGGGCTGTTGGTGGGGCGTAGTTCGGATTCCACGTTAAACTGTAGGTCTGAGGGAGTGAAAAGCTTGACCTTTGTCAGAATGAACAATTCGTGCGGAAGCTAACCAAAGGTTATATATATATATACAGGGCGTCCCAAAAACATGTATACACACTTTAAATAATTATAAAGGCAGTGTTTATTAAAATACATTTCATTTTCAAAATGTAATAGAATCTACAGACATTATTTAATTGTTTTGTCAACGCCTGTTTTCAAACTGACGTCCGTTCTGGTCCAGGCACTGCTGATAACGCGAAGCAATGGAATCGCAAACATCACGAAACATTTCGTTTGGTATTTGTGTGCATTCTCGTTCAATGGCTGCTCTCAATTCAGCGACTGTTGCAGGTTTTATAGCGTAGACTTTGTCTTTTAAGTATCCCCATAAAAAAAAGTCTAGTGGTGTGAGGTCTGGTGAACGCGGAGGGTATTCTACGAAACCCTTCGTCCAATCCACATCCACATCGTGCCAAGTACCACTCGCAATACTCCACTCTTCGGTCCGGATCATCATCATCTTCATTAATAGCATGGACTAATCTTGGAATGTAACTTTTCCATTGACAGCGCTTCAAAATGCGTTGGACAGACGATTCTGAAATTCCTACCTCACGACTCGCTTGCCGCACAGATTTTCTTGGACTTTGGTGATACGTTTCCAGTACTCTTTCTTGCTTTGTGGGGCTTGTCGATGTCCGTGGTCTTCCGAAACGCTTCTTGTGGACATTCTGAACAGTTCCATCGGCTTCAAACTTATCTCTAATTCGAGTGATGGTAAGTCGCGTTGGTGGATCTGTTTGAAACTCCCTCCTAAACTGTCTTTGCACTTCAACTGCGTTTTCACACTTCCAGTAGCATTTTAGAATGAATTTCCTTTGTTCAAAGCTTAGTCTGACTGCCATTATTAATTCTAATGGGTTTAACTTAGAAAGAAAGAAACATCAATTGAGCTATCAGCTGTTAAAGTGTGTATACATTTTTTTGGGACGCCCTGTATATATATATATATATATATATAAAATAAGATCTTGTGTTTGCTTCATCTCGTAGAACCATTGATATTTCGGTTCTCAATAATAATAATAATGGGTTATTGTCATATAACTGGAAACGTAATTGAGTTCATTGTTATGTCATATCTGATTTAATGTTCAGAATTCTTCCTTTGTCGTACCTGAGACTAAAAATTGAAAATTTTATTCCCCCACTCATTAATTTCATTATGTTATTAACTCGCGAATAAATTGGGTTAACTTTGTTCACTGAAGCAAGAATATATTCTCCTCCAATGTACTGGTATTGGGCAAAGTTTAAATCCTTCGTTCAACACACACACACACACACACACACACACACACACACACACATTCTCTCTCTCTCTCTCTCTCTCTCTCTCTCTCTCAGGAAGAATATAGAAAGGTTGGAAAGGGTATAAGCAAGGGCTGCAAAATTGATCCCTTCAATGAGAATGCAAAACTACCAACGGAGCTTGGTAGCGCCTAAATTATATCGCGAAAAAGATTTCAAGGAGCGTTGCTATAATGTTTAAACTTAGAAATGTAGTCCCTAAACAAGTTTTATTGACTCTTTATCATACTCTTGTTCTTCCTTATATAACATACTGCACCCTTGTTTGGGGAAACTCCGCTAACAACGCATTAAATGGTATCTTTGTCATCCAAAAACGAGCAATAAGGTTATTAATATTATCTGATGCTGATTTCCTTGATCACTCTAGTGCATTATTTAAAGAGCTAAACCTACTAAAGCCCAACGATATAACCAAACTGACACATTTTATTTTTATTTACGAGTGTAAGAACAAAATCATTAATTTGCAATGGGTAAATAGATATTTTGTAACTCATCAAGAAATCCACTCGTATCAGACCAGAAATAGATCAAAGCTCGTTATACTTCAATTTAGATTGTCTTCATCTCAAAAACTACCCATTTTCATTGGATTGAAACTATGGAATGACTTGCATGCCGATATAAAAAATATTGCGAATGTAAATTTGTTTAAAACCAAGTTGAAATCCCGATTAATAATGGGATACTAACAAAAATCTTGGATTAATGTCCACTAATAATGTTTAATATTGTCCATTAATATTGTTTAAGATTGAAATACAGGTTTTAACTATTAATAATACTTATTTACTTATTTATTTATTTATTATTATTAATTTATAACAGCTAGCTGCTTATTTTTAATAAGAGCCCAGTAAAGCCTAAAGCTTAACCTCTTAACGACCAAGGTTTTTGTAGGGTTGTTATGAATGCATGTATTGGAAACGGTACAAATTTGACTCAGTGGTCCAAAAGAGGTTAAGGGCCAAATTAAATAAAAAAATAAATAGTCGAACTTCACAATTATTCATGTCATTGTAAAAATTGAAAAGTGTAAAAAGACTACTGTATTTTATTATTAATAAAGGTTATTCAATTCAATAAATCTGTTCACCTTAGAGACGAAGAGGTTGCGCAGTCACCTTATTCAAGTTTTCAAGATACTACAGGAACTTATTCTCATTTAATACCAATCTGTCAAGAAATAATGGGTTTAAACTGAAGCTAAAGACATTTAGTACCGCTATTTGCACCAATTTCTTCTCCTATAAAATAGTTAATATCTGGAACCAACTTCCCTCAGAGGTTGTTTCAAACCAAAGTGTAAATATGTTTAAAAATAGGCTGGACAAAGTACCGAATAATCTCATGGTTTAAGACTAAAACATAGCGTAACTCTGAACTCTGCAGGAGTTTGTCTGCGCGTTTTTTAGGTTTGCATGCGTAATTATACAGGGTGTCCCATAAATCCGGCATCATAGGAGAAATTAATATTTTTCTATTTCTACAAACCATAATTTATGCTCGGGATGCCAATTTTCCGTCCACCATTCTGTTCAGTGACGAGGCTGTTTTTTATGGAAATGGTGAGGTAAATTGACAGAACACCCGCTACTGATCTCAAAACAACCCTCACTGGTATACCTCTTCAAAAGAAAAAGGTGCATCTCGGGTGATGGTATGGTGTGGCATTTGGAAGGATCGCATCATAGGCCCCCTCTTTTTCGATGAACATGTCACTGGAGGCACCTACCTACGTATGCTCAAGGAAGAAGCATTTCCCAGTGTCTTGAACGAAGAAGGAAATTTCCCAACATGGTTCCAGCAAGACGGCGCTCCTGCACATTACAGCACCCAAGTAAGGGAATACCTGTACCAACAATTCCCTGGTCATTGGATAGAACGTCGAGGGCCTGTGGAATGGCCAGCTAGAAGCCCGGATCTCACGCCACTAGATTTTTATCTCTCGGGCCACTTGAAAGCGCTGGTATACGCAGAGAAAATTAGGAGTGTTGAACATTTGCGGCAGCGCATTATTGGGGCATGTAACACCATTACTCCTGACATCATTCACCGTGTGCTTGCTGACTGGGTATCACGTCTGAATTTGTGTATTGAAAACAATGGTGGACATATTGAGCACGTTCTGTAAATAAAAGCTTTTGTTTTGCCTTCTTTTATTATTTTTCCTATGATGCCGGGCTTATGGGACATCCTGTAGAGCTATCTTATATATTCTCTACTTCCCTGTAAAATTTCCTTTGCTACTTTTCCAGGGTCAAGGTATTTTCTTCAACACTTTTCCATAACTGCCTCTGGCAGGGAGGGAGTCGAGGGTGGAGAGAGAGCCTTATATTTTTCTACCCAGTTTTCTACTACTGCTGGAATAGTTGAGAGAAAAATAGTTTAATAACAGGAACCTCCAAGAGTGGACTTATAGGTCTTTGAAGCTTCCTTCTGTACTTGTAACACTCTCTCTCTCTCTCTCTCTCTCTCTCTCTCTCTCTCTCTCTCTCTCTCTCTCTCTCTCTCTCTCCATGTACAGGTGGGCGACCCTCTTTCCCCGTTGGAGGGGGCTCGGGCTCCTGCGGAAGTTGTCCCCTCGTTGGTGAGGGGCTCTTCAACTCCCGAAAGCCCTGGCTGTTCGGAAAACGGATCGTGCTAGGGGGCGGTCAGAATAAGGACGGCTCCCTCCGTGCAGTGCTTTTTAAAGCTAGGTCGATTAGGAATAAGTTTTGCGAGCTACAGGCGCTCTTAGCATCAGAATACCAGGATATCGTTGCTATCACCGAGTCCTGGATTCATATTGATCGTAGGGACTACGTTGGGGAGGTCGAGATTCCCGAGTATAGTATGTTTCACAAGGACCGCACCCATGGGGAAGGGGGAGGGGTACGTCAGGAACACGTTGAGTCCGGTTGACTGCCAGTTCCGATCGGAACGGGAGCTGCTTGGCGTCGATCTGAACCTGGGAGGGACGAACTCTAGGTTAATCTTGGTGTACAGATCTCCGCATCTCCTCCTCGAGGAGGATACAGCCCTGTACACCGAACTCCGTAGCCTGCTAGGGGACAGGGTGTGTGTAGTTTTAGGAGACTTGAACTGTCGCGGCATAAAGTGGGAAGACAGGACTGCTGATGCCGAAGGGAGGAGGCTAATTAACTTTGCTGATGAGAACTTCCTGACTCAGTGGGTCAATGGGCCCACACGAGGCGAAAGCGTTGGGTGAGAGTGATCACAGTCTTATTAGGTTCTGTGTCCGCGTCCCTCGGGTGAAGCGTAGTAACTCGAGAGGCAGTAAGCTCGATCTACGGCGGGCGGACTTTGTTGGCCTCCGGGCTAGCGTAGGTGAGATGGGTTAGAGGTCGGCGGCGATGTTGAGGGAGTGTGGAGTGCATTCCGGAACCAGTTTATAGTGCTGGAGTCTGCTGCCATACGCTCAACTCAAAACCGGTCACCCCTGCTTGAACGCAGCTTAAGTTGTTCAGTCGGGACATCGCTTCGGCTATCCGAAATAGGAAAGCTGCGTATAGGAGGGCGAAGGTCAATCGTTCCCATGAGAACACTGAGGCGTATGTCCGCCTGTGCAGGGAAGTGAAGGCGAAGGTTAGGCTAGCGAAACTTAACGAAGAACTCCGGGTGGCAAGCCTCTGCAAGGGGAACCCTAAGGAATTCTTTAGTTATGTTAATAGTAGAAAGCCCTTGAGAGGCGCGCTGCGGACCTCCGACGCGGACATTGCTAATGTGCTGAATGAATACTTTGCCGGAGTATTCACGAGGGAGGACACCCGCGTCATCCCCGAGCCAGGCGTCAGGCACGATGGTGCTGGCCTGGATAGTGTTCGGTGTACCGCGACTGTCGTTGCCGATAGAATAGACAAACTGAGCGCGTTTAAGGCTCCTGGGCCAGACCAGTTCCTCCCCAGAGTGTTGCGGGAGGTGCGCGACCAGGTGGCTCCCCACTTGGCTACAGTCTTCAACAAATCGATCGAGACGGGCCAGGTGCCTGGTGACTGGAGGGAAGCCAATGTGACCCCTATCTTTAAGAAAGGGGATCACGAAAGTCCAGGGAACTATCGTCCCATTAGTCTCATTTCGGTTGTAGGTAAATTATTAGAGGGGATAATAGCGGATTGGATCGTTGACCATTTGGATTCCTACAAGCTGCTTGGGGACTCCCAACATGGGTTTAGACGGCGTAAGTCGTGTCTCACCAACCTGCTCGAGTTTTTCCACGTCATGTGGAGTGAGTACGATAAGAGTAGGGCGATTGATATAGGCTTTGAGAAAGCCTTTGATAAGCTACCTCATCGCCGGCTAATGGCCAAAGTCAGCGCTCTGGTATCACTGGGGTAGTAGGTAGCTGGATTGGAAACTGGCTGAAGAATAGGCGGCAGAGGGTTGTAATTAAAGGGGCTAGCTCGGGTTGGGCCTCGGTCACTAGCGGGATTCCTCAGGGTTCCGTTTTGGACCGCTGTTGTTTATCATTTATATAAATGATACCGACGCTGGCATCGTCAGTAGGATCGCCAAATTCGCTGATGACACGAAGCTTGGGGGCCAATGTTGGGACGCCCGAAGCGATCGAACAACTGCGTGCGGACCTACGTCGAATAGGAGAGTTGTCCGAAAAATGACAAATGCCGTTTAACTTGGGCAAATGAAATGTGATGCACATTGGTTACGCCAATCCCAAGTTGGACTACTCCATGTTGGGGAGTAATATGGAGGCGACTGATTTGGAAAAGGACTTGGGTATGCTAATTAGCAGCGATCTTAAATTTACCAAACAGTGCGTAGAGGTGGAAAAGAAAGCCGAGAAGTTGTTGGGTTATATGAGGAGGCAATTTCGATTTTCGAACAAAGAGATTGTGCTCCCTCTGTACAATTCCCTGGTTCGCCCTCACGTGGAGTATGCTGTGTAGTTCTGGTCGCCCACCCTCACGAAAGATATTGAGAGGCTGGAGCGAGTGCAGGCGAGGGCCACAAAGTTAATCCCTTCCGTTAGGCATATGTGCTACAATCGACGCTTACGCGCCCTGAATTTGTTTTCGCTGGAAACTCGGAGGCTGCGCGGTCAACTCATCGAGGTTTTCAAGCTCTTACACGGGTTCAACGATGTCGATTTTAGAAGCATGTTTAGTTTAAATGATAACTCAACTCGCAACAATGGTTGGAAGTTGGATTTGAAACGGCTTAGCAATAGTGTGTGTGGAAATTACTTTAAATATAAGATCTGTGACACGTGGAAAAAGCTACCTTCAGAAGTTGTGAACAGTTCCTCTGTGGATGAGTTCAAGAAAAGATTAGACCGAATCTTGCGCAGTATTTGAGGGTGTATGAATTTATCCCTGGCACCCTTTGCCATTGGTATCTCCTCGGTATGGGCCGCAAGGCCTTTTGAGGTACTTCTTGACCTTGTAACTGTGTGTGTATATATATATATGTATATATATGTATGTATATATATATATATATATATAGTTGAAGCGCTGAATGGAGCGGTGTAATATATATATATATATAGATATATATATATATATATATATATATATATATATATATATATATAAATTAAATTAATAGCGTATGTATGTGTGGGAGAGAGATAGAAATAGTGTAACGCTGGTTCATGCTAATGCCTGCATAATAATTTGAGTGCAACGAAACTGAATGATGTGAAATGTTTTCCAGTTCGACTCTTCGAAATGTTCCCATGAAACGCGAGACAGTATATATATATATATATATATATATATATATATATATATATATATATATATATATATATATATAAAATTTGCATAGGACGCATAAGTGAACGCAATTTAAGCTTCAATGGTTATACATGCCGAGCTCCAACCGGTCAAAAGCGTTTTTTGTGCCTTTATTTTAGTTCCATTTTTATACTTGGATAAATTTTTTTACCGCTTAATAATATCATTGGAATTTAGATTACAGTACGAGTCCTCGTTTTAATTATTAATACATAACGTATATGTGTGTTAATAATTAAAACGAATTTAGATTACAGTAGGAGTCCTCTTTTTAATTATTAACGTTAATAATTATGTGTGTTAATAATTAAAACGAGGGCTCGTACTGTAATCTAAATTCCAATGATATGATGGAGCGGTTAAAAAAATCTACCCACGTGTTTTTATATATATATATATATATATATACAGGGCGTCCCAAAAAAATGTATACACACTTTAAATAATTATAAAGGCAGTGTTTATTAAAATACATTTCATTTTCAAAATGTAATAGAATCTACAGACATTATTTAATTGTTTTGTCAAGGCCTGTTTTCAAACTGACGTCCGTTCTGGTCCAGGCACTGCTGATAACGCGAAGCAATGGAATCGCAAACATCACGAAACATTTCGTTTGGTATTTGTGTGCATTCTCGTTCAATGGCTGCTCTCAATTCAGCGACTGTTGCAGGTTTTATAGCGTAGACTTTGTCTTTTAAGTATCCCCATAAAAAAAAAGTCTAGTGGTGTGAGGTCTGGTGAACGCGGAGGGTATTCTACGAAACCCCTTCGTCCAATCCACATCCACATCGTGCCAAGTACCACTCGCAATACTCCACTCTTCGGTCCGGATCATCATCTTCATTAATAGCATGGACTAATCTTGGAATGTAACTTTTCCATTGACAGCGCTTCAAAATGCGTTGGACAGACGATTCTGAAATTCCGACCTCACGACTCGCTTGCCGCACAGATTTTCTTGGACTTTGGTGATACGTTTCCAGTACTCTTTCTTGCTTTGTGGGGCTTGTCGATGTCCGTGGTCTTCCGGAACGCTTCTTGTGGACATTCTGAACAGTTCCATCGGCTTCAAACTTATCTCTAATTCGAGTGATGGTAAGTCGCGTTGGTGGATCTGTTTGAAACTCCCTCCTAAACTGTCTTTGCACTTCAACTGCGTTTTCACACTTCCAGTAGCATTTTAGAATGAATTTCCTTTGTTCAAAGCTTAGTCTGACTGCCATTATTAATTCTAATGGGTTTAACTTGGAAAGAAAGAAACATCAATTGAGCTAGCAGCTGTTAAAGTGTGTATACATTTTTTTGGGACGCCCTGTATATATATATATATATATATATATATATATATATATATATATATATATATATATATATATATATATATATATATATATATATATATATTATATATAAATTTTAAAAATTTTGTTTAGAAATTGCGTGTGCCAAACAATTTATTTAAAAATAATTAATCTTTTCTTTCTTTTCCTTTCGGAGTTAGTGAAACAAGTGATTGTTATGAGGCAATAAGAAACTTGCAGTCAGAGCTTATCCAAATTCAAGATTTAAAAGTATTTCAGTGCTTCCGGATTGTTTCAACGCGAAAAGGTTCTGTGTTTAACGCCTATTCATGAAGATTAGAGTGTGTGTGTGTGTGTGTGTGTGTGTGTGTGTGTGTGTGTGTGTGTGACAAAAACTTGTTGAAAGTTCCACTTTTTACAAACTCGTATAAAACTTAAAATTTTTTAAATTTTGTCATGTATATAAAAAATGTGTATTTATCTCGTTGTATGAGAATATTTAATCGTATCAAGTTGAAATAATTTCTTCCTCGTACGAAGGACAAATACATTTCGAACCCTATATTAGATTTTTTACCACGCAATTTGTGTCGTATTGTATTTTAAGAGCATTTCAGATGTATAATTCAATGCACATTCTTTAAGTTTGGTTATACGTTTCTACTGAAACGTATAATAATTCCTTCGCCTTCATTAGCAGTTTAGTTACACTTTTCAGTCGAAACGTATATGACGGAACGTGCATTCAATTTTACATTTGAAATGCTGCTAAAATGAGATACAAAATACGCGTAATCAAATCTTTAATAGGGTTTAAAGTATATATTTTGCGAAGCCGTTAAAAATTCATTGCATTAAAAAAAAAATCTCGCTATGCTCTGAGCTGAAAGCCACGCAAAACTGGTTGGTTGGTAGTTTCTTCCTGAATGGAAATTTCCTTCCTCAACCTCCTCCTCCACTCTTTGTTGTTGTTGTTTTTTTTTACTTCTCCACTAAATTTAAAATTGAAAACTACTTTTACAAATTCGTGACGTCATCGTTGTATTAATTCATCACTTTAATTATTTTTGTAGCTTTTTTTTTTGTATCGATATTACTTTTGATTCGAAGTTTTTCAATGCGTTTTTAGTTGTTGGGAAAGTTGATTACGTAATTTCAATTTTTAGATTTCTCCACACTTTTAACCTTTTGTGACTGCATTTAAAACAAACCCTGACTTTACGTTGGAATTTTATTCATTTTTATATAAATACCGCTATTATACACCAACAACAACAACAATAATAATAATAATAATAATAATAATAATAATAATTTGGAGTTCATTAGCCGAACTTAGTTTTTTAGTGGAATTTTATATAAATATTTATCATCATTTATTTATTTATTTATAATATAATAATAATTTTTGATTCTTTTCCTAATTACGAATAATGGTTCCATAAATTATTTTGAAATTTTTCTATATTTTGTATTTTAAATCGATAAATGGTATTGAGAATTATTAATTTGTTTATTTATAAATTATTTATAAATAATAATAATAATGCCAAAAGTAATAATTAAATATGATTGGATGATCAAAATGGGAAAAATAATCAGTTTTAAAATTATTCCAAAAAAAGGATTCGTTTAATGAGATTCGAAGTCTGTTTTATCAAACGGATTTTATTGTATACAATTTCATTTTCACATTTGAAACCTTCGCGTTACGTTAGGTTACATTAAGTTAGGTTAGGGTTATTTACGTTGGGTTAAATGTCGCCATCCACAACTAAAAATGCCGGGTTGCATACGGTAGTCACACGTGTGTGTGTGTTTTAGAAGCCTTATAGTGTGTTGCTAACACCGACCAGAGCGACATAACTGCATTTCCTGAAGGTTTACCTCTATGTACTTCCTCTTGTTTATTATTATTATTTAATAAAGCGCCCCCTTGAGGGAGATGTGTCACGCGGAAATCGTGATTTTAGGAGGGAAAAAAAGAACTCGGTTTTTTTAGTCGTTTGTTTACGGGTTCGACAACATATCTGACACTTTTTAACATAGCACCCAGATAGTCCAACGTTAATTAACTCTAATTGTTCTCTTTATGTTCACAAATAATTACTCTAATTATTCCCATGTAATTACTTAATAATTGTGTGTGTGTGTGTGTATATATATATATATATATATATATTATAAACTTTTTATCTCAAAAGGAATTTCCTCTTCGCAATTTGTTTTCATACTCTCTCTCTCTCTCTCTCTCTCTCTCTCTCTCTCTCTCTCTCTCTCTCTCTCTCTCTCTCGTTAATTTGTTTTTAATTCTTGCCATCATTGAAAAAGGATTCTTATAAATTACTTTGAGACAAAATTACACATAAAGACTTAAATAAATTTTAATTTTTATTTAAAAAATTAATGCGAAAAGGTATTTTAAAGCTAAATTTACTCAAGATTCGCGAGAGGCGAACTTGAAATTAAGTTTCTGATGAAATTCTTTTTTTTTTTTTTTTTTTTTAAACTTTAAACTTTGAGTATGAGATTATTTTTTTTAATTTACTCTCGACGTAATTTGTTTTATCCTTTATGATAAAATATCTCGCGTTCAAGTTGTCAAGAAGTTGTTATTAATTGTTTTCAAACAAAGAGACTCGTAACGTGTCTATTGTGGGTTCTTCAAAGATACTTTACTCGAGGTTACTATTTGCTCGCGAGCATAATCCTCTTTTTCTCCACCTTACTCCCGACCCCCGCCTACGCACGCGTACGAACGAAATCGGGACATTTTCATATTGTGAATTTTCAATGGCTATATTTAACCTAATTTATCGAAACCTTCATTATATCGATCTTTTCGTGATACTGAATCGTTTTCACTAAAATAAAGTAAATCTCAGTCTATGACGACACCACTAATGTTACCCGCACGTTCGTATCGTGATGAGCTGCGTGTGTGTTTGTTTGTTTGTGTGTGTGTATACTAAAGAATGTCGTAGTTTCGTAGAGTAGCCAAGAACACACAGGCACACACAATTTGTGTGTGTGTGTGTGTTACATCTCCGCTTCCTGTGGTTCCGATGAACGACTATTTCTAGATTATCTGTTTGATTACTTTCATATACGAATGATTAATTATGAATCTGTGAATAATAGCAAAGTCATGTCAGACATTATATATATATAATAATAATAATTAAGTAATACTAAGTGAAGTAATATTAAAAAGCGTTAAAAATTGTAATTAAATTTTAAGAGAGAGAGAGAGAGAGAGAGTTACAAGGAGTTACAAGGAAAAGAAGTACCTCAAAAGGCCTTGCGGCCCATACCGAGGAGGTACCAATGGCAACGGGTGCCAGGGAAAATTTTCTACACACTCAAATAGTGTGCAAGATTTGGTCTAACCTTTTCTTGAACTGATCCACCGAGGAACTGTTCCTGTTATTAAAAGTTTCTTTTTCTTTCAACTATCCTAGCAGTAGTAGAAAACTGGATAGAAAAGTAGAAGGCTCTCTCCCCACCCTCCGCTCCCTCCCTGCCAGAGGCAGGTACGGAAAAAGGTTGAAGAAAATACCTTGACCCTGGAAAAGTAGCCAAGGAAATTTTACAGGAAAGTGGAGAATATATAAATAGCTCTATATTTAGCTTGCTCACAGAGACACCGAGCAAGCGAACTCCTGCAGAGTTTTCTGAGGTTTTAATCTTAAACTATGAGTGTTCTGTACTTTGTCTAGCCTATTTTTAAACAGATTTACACTTTGACTGGAAACATCCTCTGAGGGAAGTTGGTTCCAGATATTAACTATTTTATAGGAAAAGAAATTTCCGCAGACTGAGGTCCTAAATGTCTTTACACACTCAAATAGTGTGCAAGATTTCGTCTAACCTGTTCCATGGAGAGAGAGAGAGAGAGAATGGAGAGAGAGAGAGAGAGAGAGAGAGAGAGAGAGAGAGAGAGAGAGAGAGAGAGAGAGAGAGAGAGAGAGAGAGAGAGAGAGAGAGAGAGAGAGAGAGAGTCCCGTAAGTCCGGTTTCAGGAATATTGAGTTTAGATTAAATTTCCAAAAGTAATAAATTATAACTAAAATAAATGTTCAAATTGATGTCTTGTTTTAGGACCTTTTTTTTTATTGTCTTTTCCTCAGGAGTGTAACTCGCTTCCATATTAGCGATTGCGTGTTATTCTACCTGCAACAAAGAAAACGTCCCAAAACAAGACATCAATTTGGACATTTGTTTTGGTTCTAATGTATTACTGTTGTAAATTTATTTAAAAATAAATTTTCCTCGAGACTGGACTTATGGGATGCCTTGTATATATGAATTAGCGGCTGTTTTGGTGTGATTTGTTATAAGAACTGTTAACGCATATTGTTACTGTCTTGGAGAGTTTAAATGAAAATGCCATTTGAAGTGTACAACCAAATCGAAGGAGGAATTTGCGTTTTTATCCAAGAACAAAACCCACACGCACCGATTTCGAAGGTTTTGAAGAATATATCCTGTTTTTTAGCCTCTCAAAAACCAGGAGACATTCCAAATTACTATCTTCCCTTCGTATAAATTACGCGGGGAAAATTATAGTAGCGCGTGATATGGCTTCCTTATAAAACGCGCGATTCAAAGTACTTCGAACGAACGAGCGGAGACATTTCGCTTCATTTCCTTGTGGCAACAGACATTATTATGGGCGTTTCGCGGGTTAAGCATTGAAAGGCAACCTTGAATATTATTTACGTATAATGTCGAACGCTGAAGATAAATTTCATCGCGATTATAGGTTAATTCTAAAATACATTTATTGGCCAACCGCGAGGAGACCATAAAATCTGCTAATCATGTTTTGATGTATAGCTGGCGCCACCGACTCTCCCCGTATGACCCCTGTATGGGGCGGGCGGACTATGGTATGCATCTTCCAGTCCTTTGTACCCATTCCCTTGCCCTGCAGCACCCCATGCGGGCTGGGTACGTGTAGATACGTTGTTGAAATGCAAATTGGACCCTCTCCATACTCGGGAACTCGAAATAATTAAGCTTTGGTAGATCGTAGACCCAGTTTACATATTGTAATGCAGGTTGCTTCTGATTAAGGGCGAAACATTCGTAACTTCGAGTATTTTATCCGTCTTTAGAAGTCATAAATTCGAGTTTTAAATATAGAAGATATTAGCATATTTATTATATAACTTGTTGCGCCGATCCCTTATTTGTAATAAATTTATTCCTCATTTAATCTCGGTAAAGATTTTGAATCTTTTTTGGAGTAAGGAACTCGGATCACGGGACTTTGAACTTGGAAACGCGTCGCTTTGAGTTCTGTCTCGTTCTTCAGCGACTGCCTGCAATTGCATTCGTTGTAATACTAATAGGTTGGAACGCGACCCGAAGGGACAAATTTCACGCTAAATATTTGTCGGTCGAATTATTATTTTTTTTAATTTCCTGTTCGGGGGTAAGGAGCACGCTGGGGTGAAGAAGATGGGGGGAGGCTGACCCCTGCGGATTGTTGTGGCTAATGTGTGACCAAATGGGAGAGTGGCAGTTGGGCCAATTACGTCATTAGGACTCTGCGAGTCACAAAGGAACCAATTCACACCTATCAAAGGCAAATAATTTTCACTGTCTCAAATTTCGTCTTCGCGGTAGAGCCTAAATCGAAGAACGTGCGTGACCCACCCAGGAACCACGCAGAGAAGCGTCCATACGACAATTCGCAACACACACACACACACACACACACACACACACACACACACACACACACACACACAAATCCCCTGCCTAGAAGGCGCGTATCTTTATCGCGTCTCCACAACTTTGAAAGTTGGTAAAAATACCTCTTGAATGGTATCTTCCATTGAAACATAATTCACGGCGTAAATAATTCATATTTTTCAACGTGAGCCCGTCTTGTTTCAATTTCAAAACGTGTCACGACGCGCTGAAGATGGAAATAGAGCTTGTATGAAAACTTTTCTTTCTCCAGTGAGCTGTGCATGGTTCCTTCCAAAAGAAAAAAAAAATATTATATCGCCTTGGTGCTGGTTCTTATCATGGTTAGCATGGTTTTTCTTTGTAAAGGCCAAAAAGGCGCGACAACCATGGTTGCAATTCATATTCATTAAAATCGTCCTGAAAAATGGTTGATTTTCCGTACCAGAAACTTTCTTCTGCAACAGATGTTAATCCTTATGTAATTTTGTTATTTATATTCTTTCAAAATAACCTTGAAGGGATTGGATAATTATATATATTATATATATATATATTATATATATATATATATATATGTGTGTGTGTGTGTGTGTGTATTACTGTGCCACAAGTAATGGCTGCACATGTACGCACAATTTATATACTTAGTTATGCGTACGTTTTCAAACCACACTTATTTTCGCTTTTCAAGGTCACTCTTTATCGTGATTGCGTAGGAGAGAACTCTCCCGGGGAGATAGAGAGTGAGAGAGAGGGAGGAGGATAATAACCTTTTAGAAGACCGGAATTTTTTCATCTTTACATTTTGGAAGATTCATTTTTTAAATAAATAAAAATATTGAACGAATGTTATTTTAAATTTTAGTTTTAAAGTTCCCTTTTAAAATTTTGAATTTTGTTGAAAGAAAGAAAGGATTTTTTTTTTCAGAATTTTATGAAGACACTTCGTTCACTCGCGCGTAGATAAACCTTCCAGAAGCGACTAAATGAACGAATTCGAAGCGTGTTGTAATGGAATATCGATTTGGAGCCGAGTTTTTTCTATATACTATCCAAAGGTCATTGGGTATCCGCGTCTATAAACCATGGTCGAGGAGTGTGTCCAAGTTTCTTTCGCGAATAACCATTAGTGAAATTACTGTTGCACTCTCGTAGAAATTTTTTTTTCTTTCTTCGTAAATTAGCCGCAGTTCGTGTACTTTGTAATACGACTGTTAGGCCGGCCGTGTGCAGGATCGTCTCGCGACTCACGACTGACAATTTGGGTCGTGACGACTCGAGTGGCGCGTAATTTTACATTGACAGAATGGGAGCTCCCCACACTGCGGCGACCGCGACGCGAATCGCGTCGCCGTCGCTGCAGTCAGTCGAGAGTCGCGAGACGATCCAGCGTGTGTCCGGCCTTAATTTAACGTATTTAGTTTTCTTTGTTTCTCGATTTTGCTTCTAATTATTACGAATAAACTTACAAAATAGTTTTCTTTGTTTTACATTTTATCCTTTTTCTTTCATCATTTATCTTTGTTGTTTTCAATCGTGGTTTGTACCTCTCTTGTCTTTGTTCCTCCATTAAAGATCATCCTGGAGTGGGGCTCAGTGAGTGAGTGTGTCGTGTCACGTGAGCACACGATTAAAAAAAAATGGGTTCGCTTTAATTCAAGCCCTTCCATCGCGGGTGTTCATTTCTCGTTACGTTTTGATCTCAAGCGGCCAGTTTGTGAAGCCCAACAAAGAATTCTCGTTCATATTTAAACTCCGTTTTCTATCCTCTCTTTTTTAACGTTCACTTTTATAATTTCAAAGGTAATTCTAAGTTTTTTTTTCCCAAAGTGAGATTCTGTTTAATTGTTTATTTCGATGTTAAATTATCAAGTCTTGAATTTATCACGTATTCGTTGTTAATTATCTCCGCTTTTCATGAGTGATTGACGTCTTAGAAATGTAAATTAAAGTTATCGATTTTCCATACTTCTTTTGTTTAGTTTTGGACAAAAGTCGACAAATGACGAAGTGGTGTTTAACTCTTGCCAAAAGTTCTTTCTTTGAATTCAAGAGGAGTGGCACTCTTTGTGAAAGGGGAAACAAGGAAGGAAAGTCAAAAGAACGGACAAGGGAACTCATCACAATCTCCGTTCCTCAATATTACACGTTTTCAGAAACATTAAATTTTATTTCCTTTCGCGATATATATATATATATATATATATGGGATGAATTTCACAATTAAACACGTGAAATGAACGTTCACTTATAATTCAAAGGTAATTCTAGGTTTGTGTTTTTTCCAAAGTGAGATTCTGTTTAAATGTTTATTTCGATGTTAAATTATGAGGTCATTTTTCTTTTTCCATGTGGGTTTGCATTATATATATATATATATATATATATATATATATATATATCTATAATATATATAAATATATATATATATATAATAAAATCATCGATGGATTCATAGTTTAAGCGAAGATGAAGAGTTAAACATCTTTTTACATAGAACCATTCCGCTTATACGCCCATTTCAGGGTACGAGCAGCTTGCAGCAGCACTGCCAAACAAATAGGGGATCACAGTACTGACGAGGCTTTCGTACGTGGTTCATCACCATTGAAAGCAACAGTGCTCTGTGTTAGTCTAGTCCAAAGAACATCCATATCTGTATTCAATTGATCGCAATTTTTCTTAGTTTGTATCGCAGACACCCCCAGTTATTATCAGTCCTGGTGCATGATTCTTCAGAAGCAAGATACACCGCAAGTTTGTGCTTCCTCCCTAAGGCAGCACAAATTTACTCGTATCAGTCAGTTATCCTCGTACTACCTTAGACTTGCTGTTCACAAACTGAACCAAAAACCACAAGTATCCGCAATCGGAAACCGTCCGTCTGTATTTTGTTTCGAATAATATTTTTTATATATATCTGTGAACTCAAACGGAATAGAATTTAAAGACGACTACGTTGTATGTTAAAATAACATCCTTTTCACACACACACACACACACACACACACACACTTAAAAAAAAAAAAATCCAGAATGAAATTCCGGAAGCTTTTAACACCTTACCTTTTCCTTGTTTTGTAGTTACGATTTCACTGTTTCTTCATTATACCTCTTTATAATCCAGTTTAGTCTTTCCGTCCTTATTCCTGCAAGTATCATTGAGTTTTTCCCACCATCATTCTTGTCATTACCGTTACTATCATAAACATTATTATTATCCATATTATTATTATTATTATTATTATTATTATTATTGAAATGAAGTGAAAATGAAAATGAAAAGGTTTATTGGCAGACTATAGTCCATATGACAAATATTATTAATACAATGACAGTTCACGTACAAAGGATAAAAATATATACAATTGATTGGAAATAATACAGTAATGTCGAGGTTAAGTGGAGCTACAGACAGACGTTTTCGTACCAAGAAGTCCATAGCTTAGAGGATAAACGGCAGGACTCGTGGATAGCTTGGATAATCGGGTTGGTTGATTTTTTTAATTCTTTTGCATTAGACTGTATTGAGCACGTCTTGTTACCTCCGGGAAGCTCGGGACATTGCGGGTAGCAAACATTTGCGAATTAATCTAATTATTATTCTTTTAAAATCTATATTGCGCTGCAAGAGTCTTAAGAACATACTGTATTTCTCTACTCTGATACATAAGGATACTAAAACTTTGTATTCAATGCAAATACACTTTTAATGAAATGAAAACCAAACTCAAATAACCATTATTTATACAGAATGTACCTTTACACTAATAGCGAGTGTGTGCAGTGACGGTCTAGGGTTATGACTTTTTAATTTTTTGTCATAAATATTGTTTCCTGTATCATCAATCGATGAACTTTTGCTTGAAAACAATAAAAAAGGGCCTAATTCCTCAGAATTAAAAAAAAATGTCACCCCGAAAGCAAATATAGTAAAGGGTGTCAGGAAATGATTGCCCCCCCCTGTACAGAAGAAACTGAAAGGAATAAAAAAAAACAGACAAAACCACGCGAAAGAGCGTTTAATTTTTAATAAAAAACACTTGTTTTAATATCGGGTGTTGCCCCATTTGCAGCTCTGACGGCCATTAATCGACGGGGGTATGATCCCAGAAGTGTCTCAAAGTGTCTCTGAATCGTTCAAAATAGATGATGCCATGGTTTCTGTAGGGAAAAAAATGGTAAGAATTAAAATCACAGGAATAGGATATAATGGTTTTTATTCAGATTTTAACGCTCTTTCAAGTGGTCTCGCCGGTTTTATCTATCTCTTCTAGTTTTTGCTCTACAGGGGGGCAATCATTCCTGACACCCTTTTACTATATTTGCTTTCGGGGTGACATTTTTTTAATTCTGAGGAATTAGGCACTTTTTTATTGTTTTCAAGCAAAAGTTCATCGATTGATGATACAGGAAACAATATTTATGACAAAAAATTAAAAAGTCATAACCCTAGACCGTCACTGTGCACCTTTTTCCTTTGAAACCGATGAAATTCTTTTTGGGGTACTTTCAAATAGTTTTGTTATAAACTGTTGTGGTATGGTGTCCCACGCTTCTTCCAAGACCTTCACGGATCATCTCAGTTGCTGGGATTCTTTTTTTACTTTTTTCTATACAAATAGTCCCATACAGCTTCAATGATATTGAGATCTGGGATTTGAAGGGGGCATACCACGCGTTGAAGGATTCCAGCTTCTTCTTTCGTTTGCAAATAGGTTTTAAGTATTTAGCCCTGTGCTTTAAATCATTATGTTGCTTTAAGATAAAGTTTGGACCAATAAGCCTCGCACCACTAAGGTGGATCAAAATTTGTGTGTACCTAGTAGCATTCAATATACCATCAATTTTCAGCAATTTTCCAACACCACTTGAGGAGATGCACCACCAAACTTGAACTGAACCTTCTCCATACTTAACAGTTGGCTTCAAGCAAGGCCCTATATAGATTTCAGTTGTTCGCCGTTTCACATACTGGCTTCGATTACATTCATATAATTGAAACTTTGATTCGTCCGTCCAAAGCAGCTTTGACTATTGTACCATAGTCCAACTTCTCGTACTCTTTGTGCCTTTTAGCCTTGTTCCCCTTTCTTACTGCAACACATCCTTAAGTCCCGATTTCAAAAGTGATTTTCGTACTGTTGATGGATGGAAAACGATGCCAGTTCTGTTGCCAGTTTAACACTTGTATTCTTTCTATTCCTTAAAGATAACATCTTCGGGTATTGCTCATCCTTGTTTGACAGCTTTTTTGGGTCTTTCAGTCCTGGATTCGTCAATTACAGATGTTTCTCTGTACTTGTTGATAATGCTTCAGATAGCACTCCTTGAAAATCGAGTGATGCAGCTACGGTACTTCATTCAATGTTTTTCCTACTTTATACGGAAACACGGTTCTATGGTGGTCTTCATCTGAAATTTTAGCAATTTTCTTTAAAACCAAACACTTAATCCTGGTAGACCTTGGTCTTGCAGTACAAAAAGTAACCTGAAAGTTAATGGATCTGTAGCGAGGGAAAAAAAATTATTTTAGTAATGAAAACGAGTTCCTTTTGGAGATTCTGACCAATGTGAATGAAAGGTTGCTATATAGTTTATATCGAGGTATATTCTGTATAAATAGGGTTTTTTATTTTCATTTCAGTGAAGGTGTATTTGAATTGAATACAAAGTTTTCGTTTCCTTATGCATGAGAGTGGAAAAATGTAAAATGCTTAAGACTTTTGCATATATATATATATATATATATCAGTCAACATATAAAATCAGGCAGTTTGTAAATTGACTGAGATCTTAGGCAATGTGTCAAATTGTGATACACACAAAACCTAACCTAACCTTTCTGGTGATGCTGCATATGTGCATACCCACTGGTTTTCCCAATATGTTGCCTAAAAATTCATTAGGTTACGTTAGGTTTTGTGTATATCACAATTTGACATTTTGCCAAAAAATTTTAGTCAATTTACAAATTGCCTGATTTTAGACCTTGTGGGTTTGCATCATTCATTCTTTTCACGTGTTTAATTGTAAAATTCATCCCACATATATATATATATATATATATATATATATATATATATATATGAAGACGTTTATTCTCTTGCATAAATAACTAGGAACATTGTGTAGCATTCTCGTAGAGACGACGCACAGGTTTTTCGAAAGTTCACTTTTAGTTCCTTAAAGGTGCGTGGCCGTAACTTGTAAACCACAGACTTAGGCGACCCCCACAAACAACTGAAAGAAGTGTGCCAACGTCGCTACTAAAATATTGCACAATATCTGTAGAAGTTTTGGCAAGAGAATTGATGTATGTAAATGTCTTCTCGGACTGCAGTTTGAACATTTATGCTGAATTCACTGATATTTCATAAGGGGCCGGTCTCTCTCTCTCTCTCTCTCTCTCTCTCTCTCTCTCTCTCTCTCTCTCTCTCTCTCTCTCTCTCTCTGTGCGTGCGCGCGCGTATGTTGCATGTTAGTTTTTGACAGTATATCAGCGAATAATTCGAAAGTAAGAAATAATGAAAAAAGTGTTGAAACTTAAATTTAAAAAAATGGTGAGAGAGAGAGAAAAAATGTACCGTATTCCATTATTCTTTCGTGGGTTTTATTGTCGTAAGTACCGTATTCTTAATATAATAAAAAACCAACAAAAATCAACACAAACAATTAATTAAAATCAAATTAAATAAAAAAACAAAAATGAAATTTCTAAATTGAGGAATAGAAATTATCTTCTCGCGATTCGGTCACAATTTATTACTTGTGGGAAAAAGTTAAAAATATCCCTTATTTTCCCACCTAATTATAGGGGTTTGCTTCTCCCCCCCTTGTTATTATCCATGTTGGCTTTTTGCTATCGTTAATTTTCTCCCTTTTTGCCGAAAATGGAAATGGATTACCTTTGTAATGCCATTAGCTCTCTAATTTATTATGTATACCCCGCATTATATACAGGGAGTACAAAAATAACCGGAGGTTTTAAGAGACAAAACCTTAAAAAACCCTCGTTATTTTGGCGACACCCCGTTTATAGAATACGCTCCTCTCGTCTTATTTCGAATTAGTGAATCATCATCATTCTCCATTTCTTAAACAATTTGAAACAACGCGTGACGACAATATTTTATTAAAAGAAGTTAATCAGAAGGTGCAAATATAATGGGAAAAGAAGGTGAGGGAAGAAGACGACAACGACCGAGGAAATCCTCAAACATTTGGGCATAAAAAGAAGAAACGAACGATTAATTGGGTATAATTTTAGGTACATTAAAAAAATTGAAGTAAAATAGAAACCGGATATAAATTAAATAAGCCATGCTATTTTGTTTATTTGTCTGTATCGTGTTTTTACGTATGTACAATTTATAAAGTACAAACTTAGCGTTTTTTATATGAACACCTGAAAATTTACGTTTCAATGTTAATGAGATTCATGAACTTTTTTGATGATTTTCTCCATTTATTTTTGTATGAAACTTAGTTTTTTTTTTGCCATTTCTGCGATTATTTGTCGCGACGGAATCCCTATTTCTGAGATTGATTCTGAATTGAGATCGGAGGAAATCCTTTAATTGGTTTGACCGATTTTCTATCCTTCGAATTTCAAATTTAATTTTTTCTTCGATTGATTTCGCAATTCTTTGTATTCGATGTATTTTCTTTCTTGACAGAGGGAGAGAAAATGATCTTGAGTGATCTCTAGTTTGTTGCGAGTGATCGCAAAATTAATGATCTCGCAATTCTTTGTATTCGATGTATTTTCTTTCTTGACAGAGGGAGAGAAAATGATCTTGAGTGATCTCTAGTTTGTTGCGAGTGATCGCAAAATTAATGATCTCGCGCGAATGAAGTGATTTTGAAATTTTTCTTTTTTTGCGTTGTGACCGAAACTTTGAAGAGTCGTAACCGCTTTCTCCTTCTTCAGGTCCCCCTACAAAGAAGAGATCAAAGGCAACCTCGCCGTCAGCGCCGCGTCGGATGACTCCCGAAGCGATCCGTTGGTCAGCGAGAGTACGGAGGAGCCACAGAGCGCCTTCGTCAGCAGTTCCCTTCAGCGATTTCCTTCGGCGGAATCGCTGGCGACGTTCGCCGACTCCCTCGTCGTGAGTTTGCCTTCTTCATCGCCTCCTTCGACCCTCGTCCCCGCGCGCAGCACACCCTCCCTCTCCCACTATGCCCACTGCACACCCTCCTCCCCTCGGGGCAGTGCGGAGAAGGAACCGAACGCCGTAAATGGAACACTGCACACTTCAAAGTAAGTTGTTTTTTTCCCCCCTAACACTACGAGGTTAAAAAGGGACGACAAAGAAAATTTCGTACAGTAGTAGTAGTAGTAGTTAAATAAATAGTAGATAAATCGTTATGTTATCTGAAGATCTTTAATGTGCGACTAAAAAGTTAACATTTATTTTATATTTATGGTAATGGTTACCATTTACAGTATATATATATATATATATATATATATATATATATATATATATATATATATATATAACGGCATGCATTGAAATCGTGTCGTTTCACTTGAAGTAAATCTTTTTAAACTTTCTTTCCACCTTTCATAACTGCAATATTTCTTTTTCTTTTTTATTCGTATCGCTCCTTCGCATACAAAAAAATTCACGACCTTCAATGCATTGATATTCGTGCCGTCAACGGTAATAATTAATGTAATAATATGTAAAAATGGGCCTTGCCTTTGTATGTCGGTGGGAAAGGTGTGCAAATAAGGTACTTTTTATTTTTTTTTATTTGAATTAGAATTTGTTTAAGAATTGAAATTGTTAAAATTTTAAACTTCGTGGAAATCCTTCAAAATTATATATTCTCTATATTGCAATCCTTTTTCTTTTTCCCTGTCGGTTGGCCATCATATATATATATATATATATATATATATATTATATAATGCGCCTCGATGGTGTAGTAGTAAACGTCGCTGACTACAAATCCATCGGCCCCGAAACCGAGACCCGGTGATGGCAGGCGGCGCGCAGCAAAACCCAGCTGTTCATCCTTCCATAAAAAATTGGTTGGTAGATAAATGGGTGCCCTGGGTAGCATAGTGGTTAAGACGCTGGGCTGCTGGTGGGGCGTGGTTCGAATTCCACGTTAAACTGTAGGTCTAAGGTGGAGTGACAAGCTTGACCTTCGTCAGAATGAACAATTCGGGCGGAAGCTAAATCAAGGTTAAACAAGGTGTGTACACACACACACACACACACAACTTGCCTCTGTTTTTACCTTCAGAAATGCTTAAATTGTGTTGCTTTTTTAGATTTTCACTTCATCTTTGATAAAATTTTGACTTTTTTTTTACACCAAATGAAAATTACTTCCTATATTTTTAGCTCCTGTTTCATTTCATTTTTTATATTTCTTATTTTTTGTAGTATTTTAAATTAACCTTTTTTTTTTTTTATGTATTGCAATTCAAATTTTCTATAATACATTTTCTACTTCCTCTTTGTTATTTTTGATTTGGACACCATGTAATTGAGTTTGAGATTACTTTATAATTTCAGTAGATAAAATTATTCCATGCATTTGAACCACTTGTACGAGTCTGTTTGCCTTTTGGAGTCCTAATTTGGAGGTCCTCCGACGAAGGACGTTCGATTTTACATAATGCTTCAAGTTCTTTATTTATAAATGGAAATTGACCTATGTCGAATATGTGGCATTTATGCATTTTCTCTTTTATCTATTTTATTTATTTGTCTGTTTGTTAATCTGTTAATGTATCTATCCGTCATCCGTGCGTTAACGTGTTAATGTATTTATCCGTCATCTGTCTGTTAATCTATATATCTATCATCTGTCTCTTTACCTGGCTGTAATCTGTTTGTTTCTCTCGCAGCAGGAACGTAAATGGAGCAAATTGTAATTTCTTTTTTAAACTTGCTCCGTTAATAATAATAATAATAATAATAATAATAATTACGATGATTTGAGATAAGGTGGAGTGGAACTAATATTGAAAAGTCAAATGTTAACCTTGAAAGTGTTTAATCCTCAAATTAACATTTTCTGTTCATACCTCGAGTCCTCGTCAAGTTGATTCAACGCGTTTGGTAAACGTAGTTTCAGTTACACTGATTTTTAAAAAGTGTTTATCATTCACTGAAGGATATTTCTTTCATTATTTAGACGTCGTTATACTGTATGATAAATGATTTCTTATATATTTGTGCGTAATTTTTCATTTTTTTTCATCATCGGTTTATAATTTTAAACTTCTTTTGTTCATTTATTTCATTTTTTAAATTTTTCATTATTATTCTTATTATTCTTATTATTATTATTATTATTATTATTATCATCATCATCATTTGAATCTTTTCCATCGGCAAATTTGCTTTGCTTTTCATCTTGAAACAGCTGCTGTTTATTTTATGATTAAATTGCGATTTCAAAATTGAATTTTTAAACACACGCATATATATATATATATATATATATATATATATATATATATATAATAAATTAAAGGTCTTCCTTTTTATATGCAAAGTTTCCCTCCTTTTGAAGCCCGCAACACACGTCTTCCAAGTAAATAGTCAGTTTATTGAGACCCTTTGAATTATTTATTTATTTATTTTTAAATATAGTAATTAAGGAGAGAAGATGTTTATTTGTTAATTTGGTTTGAACACGTGTGAAAAAGAAGAATAACATTCAGAACAGAACAGACGAACTTCGCTCTGTTTATTTTTCTTCTTAAAAGTGATTCCTTTCAACGAATTTAATTAAGAAATCTTTCTCTCTCAACGGGACGCCATTCTTCACCGACCATTTGCGCCACACTTTTGACCATTGCCGATCGTCAGTTCCCGTAATCGGTGGAATTCGGCCCTAATTACAGGGTCTGAAAGTTAATTAAATTTGCTTTTGTTACTTAATAATGTCATTGGGCTTCGGTCTAATATTACCCCTTATTTAATGAAAGAGTTGGTATAGACTATATATATATATATATATATATATATAATATATATATATAAGTAATACATTAGAACTAAAACAAATGTTCAAATTGATGTCTTGTTTTGGGACCTTTTATTTTGTTGCAGGTAGAATAACACGCAATGGCTAATAGGGAAATGAGTTACACTCGTGAGGAAAAGGCCTCCGAGACCTTTTCTTCACGAGTGTAACTCGCTTCCACATTCATCATTGCCTGTTATTTTACCCGCAACAGAAAAAAAGTCCCAAAACAAGAGATCAATTTGAACATTTGTTTTAGTTCTAATGTATTACTTATATATATATAATATATATATATATATATATATATATATATATATATATAACATTCTTTAAAAATTAGGAGCGTAAGAAAGTTAAAATTTTTAATTAAATACGGAATCATAATATTTGTAATTTTCAATTATGGAAGATGAAGTTAATTAGAATTCCCTTTAATTTACAGAAAATACTTCCTCTTTCCCGTTTTAAACCATTGTTTTGAGCTTTATTTAGAACACTCGCTCCAACGCCTCTTTTAAACCTACAGAAGGTAAATCTTCTTCGATCGATGGAAAAGGTAATCTTTGTTCGAGGAAATTGCTCGTATATCGGAATTTCAATTCAAATTTAGGCGCTCATAGTTTCAAATTAAGTTTCGTGACTCGATATATACGACCCAGCTACATATTGCTTTCAGTTCGTATAACTAACTTATTTTTTCTTCTTAAATACATTGTACATTTATTAACCGATTGTCCTTATAAAGGACGATATAGATACGTATGGAATATCAAGCGTAAACACGCGGAGTATCAACGAGAAGTGTCTTGTCTCTGTCCAATCCTTCTCATTCAACTATTAGATTACATTCAGAAACAACCAACCAAACCAACCACCCACTAAGAAATATATTTTTAGATAACAAACCAAACCCTTAATATTTTGGATCTGCGATTGACGGAGTCCCTCTATATTAACAAAATGAAACCCTCGCTTAATTAACCCTTTCATGGCTGAATTATGAAATTTTTATTTAAATTTTCTCCCCGTTCAAGCCAAAATAACCTCTAATATTCAGATCGTAATGCTCAAAATCGATTGTCAAGCTCATGTTGCCATAAGGCAACGGTCGGCGTTAAAAGGTTAATAATTATGGCAATGCTATTAAGTTAGAAAAATTTAAGTTTAATTAAGTTTTACTTATTTTGGTTTTTATGAAAGTTTTCAAATTAAGTTTTATTCCTTTTAGTTTTTATGGACGATTTTAATTAATGTCCTTTTATAACACGTAAATTGTGTTGTGTGCCCACATACAATAATTTTTGTAGTTTTTTTACTTATTGTTAAAAATATTTAGTTTTAAGTATTTAAAATGGTTTTATAATATCTTTTGTAACTACTGAAGATGGAGCTTCAACTTCAGAAACGTTTGGTCGATTAAATAGTGAAAATGTTGGTTCCTGCAATTGTATTGCTGTTCCTTATATATATATATATATATATATATACTTTAAGATTCTTGTATACTTAACTGAGTAATGGAATATGGTGTATGCAGTAATGTATAGTCAAAGTGTTTATACATCAAACATTAGAATGGTTTGGTGTGCATTGTTTGTCTCTACCAACTTCAAACTTTAGTTTTCATGACCTTTTCAAGACTCCAAGAATTTTGCCACCTTTTCTGTTTTCTTTTCGGCGTTTGATAAACTTCTTAAAAATAATTATTCATGTTTTTTTTTCTGTCTTTTCGTCAGTCTTTTTCAGTTTTTGAATTACTTAAAGGATAAAAGTTCCCTTCCGTTTAATGAGATTTAATATGAAAAGTACTTTTATTCGAATTTTGAAGGATTTCCTTTAAGAAGTTTTATAAATAACGTGAAATATTTCGCTTAATAAATTTACTGTATATGTTTTTCATTTTATTTTTTTATTTAAAAGACGAGATTGTTATTGTTATACTGGTATCACTTGAACTCGTGACATATAAGAAGTTTTAAAATTAGAAACACGTCAACTCAAAAGGTGTTTTTATATTTTTTTTTATATACGTCCAAAATAAAGCTAAAATATAAATTGGTTTGAAAATCAAACGAAGTATGAGTGAACGTTTTTTTTCCCTTCTTTCCGTAGGTCAACGCCAAATTTGGAAGACTCGGTAGATGATGATATAATGGTGACAAAGAAGTTATCGATGTACTCCTATCTTCAAGGTTCCTCTCCCCCGTCGGGGAAAATGGGTACCAATCCTAATAGAAGCTCGGAAAAGAGGTACTGGGAGCCGAGTCCGGGACCCGAAGACACTTTCAACCAGACGGACTACGCTCACCACCTACGGTCTTCCTCGTACCACATCCTCCATTCAAGGCAGCTTTCGACGGGATCCTACCACAGCAGGCAACCCTCAAACACTTCCAATTATAGCGAAGGAGACGAGGTCAGCTCCAGAGGTGACATTAGCTCCTCGCAAAGCCATCATCACCACCATCAGCCGCATAATTTGATGGACAGGTCGCGCTGTTTCTCCTTCGATAGTTTGGGCTTGGAGCCTTCCAGTCACTCAGTCCCTTGGAACATATCAGAACCTGATCTCAGTTTAGCTCCGCCTTTGGCGTCTTCTAGTTTCTCTCTCTCTCAGAAATACGAGAAAGGTCAAATTTCTCCGTCCTCTCCTGCCGTGCCATTGACTTCCAAAAAGTCCTCTCCCGGTAATACCACAAAGCTCCCGTCATCACCCCCTCCGCCGCCAGTCAGAGACGCTTCCAGTCTTAAGTACATTCGGTATGGACCTGGACACGAAAAGTTTCCCTCGTGGCCGGTCCCCGCGGGTGCTTCTCCCCTCGTGATACCACAGACGCATCAAAACCCTCACGATGCTAATGTTTCTGGCCTCCCCGATGCGTCCGGTTCTTTTATTTCACCCCCGCAAGGCTCGCATCGCTCTCACTCTTGGACGGAACAGTCGGAGTATCCGAAAGAGAAATGTGGAGGGTACGCGAGGCCTTTTCATAAAAGGCAATCCAGCCCTTCTTTTCAAAAGCAGCTCTTAACTGTCATGGAAAAGTGCGAGAAAATATCGCCCGAAGTCTTCAAATCCCGAGCTCCGGACGACATTCTCAGAGGCCCTTCCTACTCCCTCATCGACAACTACCTGCAGTCAACCTACTATCCTCCCTTCGATCGCGAAGGACGCGGTATTGACGACAAAGACTACAGCATCCCGTCGCCCCCTGAACGTGATCCTGGAATGGGAGAAGCGCACCTGAGCCAGGTGACTGCCGCCCAATTGGAGGAACACGCTCGGCGCTGCGATTTCGCCTATGGAGATTTCCCCCACGGGGACTTCCCCCAGATAACGCCCCTGCTCGACCAACTTCGGCAGGAATCGTACACGTGGGACGGCGCCTCTGAGAGGGACTCCGGCAGAGGGGAAAGCGAAAGCCTCACTGATTCTCGGTATAGTAACGGACGCGAGAGTGTGACCACCGTCGTAACCAATTCTTCGTCGGCTTCTTCTTCCGAAACACTCAAATGGCACGGTTCCCTCTCTGATGTGTCCATCATGTCCGGACATTCGAGAGACGCTAAAGGAGACCCCAACGTCGTGCACAGCGCTCGAGTCCAAGCGCCGCAAAGACAAAACAGCGAATCCGTTCTCTATTACGGTATGAATGGCCGGGGCAAACACCATCCGTCCAAGAGCTACGACGCAAGATCAGGGCGCGAAGGGGGGTACCCGAGACCCTATAGAGACGGCAAGTGGAGTCGGGAAGTAGAAAGAAACAATGAAGTAAACAACCTTAAAAAGTTCCCTTCCTATTCATATACTCAGCCTTTGTCTCAGATCAGCGAAGCCCCTCTCGCTGAGTCTCGAGAATCTCTTCCTTCGTCAGTGAGGTCTCCTAAAAGCCCGACAGTAGACTTCAGTAAGCCTCCTTCCGTTGCCGAACGGATCAACGAACTGGAGCGTCAGTCGCGCTCGACGTCAATCAGCGACATCTCCGTCAGGTGGCCACGGGATCACAGTGAACCGAGGGACGTGAGGAGGTACAGAGAAGAACAACACCAGCGAGAGGCGAGTCACGGGCACGAGTTGGTCGCCGGAAGTGACTTGAGGAAGAACTCGAGCGAGAGAGATCTTCGGATCGACATTTCCTCTTCCCGTTCGGATTCTAAGGGGGAACTGAAATCCTCCTCTTCTACGAATGCCTTCCGTTCTCCTTCGTCAGTGGTGGGGTCCAAGCATCTTCGCTCTTCCAGTAGGAGAGATTCTGAAGATTCGATCCTCTCCTCCGATTCCTCCCTCCTCTCCTTCGGTGAGCTGGATCGTTCTTCCTCCTCCACCTCCACTTCGTACACGTACTTGGACCCCGAGAAGCGCTGCAAGGTACCTGATGCCACCCTCAAGAGCATTCAGAAGCAGGCGTTGCGTTCCTTCTACGAACGCAGGACGGGGAAGAGCTTCAACGCTGGCTCCTCCTCGTCCTCCTCCTCGTCCTCCTCCTCCTCCTCCTCCTCCCACACGTCCCCCACGTCGCCCGTGGCCCCTTCAATACCCGGCAGTGACCTGGTGCATCCGGAATGGGCTGGGAAAAGCCTCCGGGGAGAACGAGGGAGTAGATCCGGCAAGGGCATGGCGAGACTGGGTCGAGTACCCGACTCCGAGAAAGGAGGAAGGGGAGACCGCTCCGCCACCAAACCAATGCGAAGACGGTCGGTGAGCGGCCGAGAAGCGAGTGATGACATCGCGAGAGAAGCTTCGACGACGTCACGGGCAGAGCTTCCTCCGACTCTTCCCGCAAAACCGCCGCAACAATCGGTAAGTGCAAAATTCGCTTTTCATTCCGACTAAATCTCGTTCTCATTTCCTTTCCACGATTCGCAATCGCGAACTAATACAATTATTTAACCGAAAATTGACTCCAACTAAATTTTATTTCCACGAGAATTAAAATACAATAAAGTGGTTACTACTTCGATCTTCATTTCAGACGAACTCTCTCGTTTCTTCGTCATTATTAGACTGAGAATTTTTTCCCTTTCTCGTCTCTTCCAAGAGCCCATAACAATAATCGGAAAAAATAATAATAAAAATTTTATATATATATATATATATATATATATATACAGGGTGCTCCAAAAAAAAATATGTTACTACTTATATGGCGCTAACATGTCATTGCTTACCACTTATAGTTTGTGCTTTTTTTTTTTTTTGTTTATGTCGGTATTTGTGTGTTTATTTTCTTGTTTTGTACATTAGAACAACGCAGATTTCTGCGTTACCTTTTAATGTAAACCTTGTAGCCATTTCCATTGAATGGAGTTCACTCATTAATCACTCCCACAATCCCCGAAAAAAATTACATTATTATTAAAAAACAAGAAAATAAACACCCAAATACTTGCATAAAAAAAAACTAAGTGGTAAGCAATGAACATGTTAGCGCCATATAAGTGGTAAATTTTTTTTTTAAGCACCCTGTATATATATATATATATATATATATATATATATATATATATATATATATATATATATATATATATATATATATATATATATATTGGGGGGGGGGGGGGACGATTTTATACTTTTTAAATAGGTGCAATAAATAATGACTACTTCAGTGGATAAACGTTAGGAACTAAGTTATTAAGAAAAAAAAATTGAACTTCGTTCATATAAAAAAAACAACAACAGAATAATAAAAAATAATTTTATAATCGCGAGTCGAAGTTTGAATTTGCAACAAGAGTCTACATAAGGAGAGATTTCCATTCAGGTACAATCATAATTGTAGATATTTTTGCATCGACAAACAATAATATTGAATGAATTTGTGTGTTTTGTCTATATTTTTAAATTTCAGTTATTTCAAAATAGAAATTTGAAAAAATTTGCACTCTGTATTTCAAGAGCCATCCGGACACTTTCTCGCTCAAAGTCTCTAACCAGCCATGCGTGGTAGGAGGAGAGTAGAAACCAATTCTCTCCTTCGCCAAACCCCGCAAATGAGGCGGGATGCTGTAGAAGGGTTGACGCCGGTCGATCTTAAACTGTTGCTCGAAACTATCACAATATATATATATATATATATATATTGATATCTCGTATTAGATTTATGCTATTATTGGTCTAAAGAAGTTGATAGCGATTGTGGGGAAACGTTGTCAATCTCGTTTCATTTTGGTGCCGCGTGTAACGGGTTAGATATTCCCATAAGGAAAGGAAAAGACGGGATGAGGAATGTACAATACTAACTTTTTATAATTATAAATTGTGTCCAATAGAAAGTCGTAAAATTATTTTAAGTAAATTATAAAA
>JAJOZX010001041.1:0-37500 GCA_023014485.1 Bathynomus jamesi | reverse complement strand
CGCGTCCTTGTATCGACCTTTCATCACGTCCTTGGTTCAATATAAGCCCCCTTTTTTTTATTAAAGGGCTTTGTAACAAAATAGATTAATGCTATCTATGCTAATTTTATTAGTTATAGTGGATCGTCAATGATGCATGGCGAAGCTTGATTGGGTAGCAGAATCCACGTCTTCGGAGACGATTTTCAATGATTTTCACGCAAAGCGATCTCGCAAAAGGTTAATTCTCGCCATGCTTTAATCTGGTTGGGGAAAAAATGAAATAAAAATGAGGAGAGCCCGCAGCCTTCTTTCTACTTTTTTCAAAAAAATTATATTCGCAAATACATTTTTGTATATTATTTAAAATTTTCGATTTTCATACTTCACTTCAGACAATGACTAATAAAAATAAATGATGTGTAATTTTAAAACCAAAGTATTAAGAATTTACCTCTTAACATTTTTAGATACTCATCACTTACTTGGTATTACTTAGGTAAAAATATGTAATTAAAGCATTAAAAAAGATTTCTTAAACGTTACTTCATCCCAAAGATAAACACGTAATTGCGTAAATAAATTGCTATCAGTTTATTACTAACTTTAAAAATTGCTGTTAGCGGTTGTCTATTTCGTTGCTGTTACGTGTCCCCAGGGTTGTCTCTCCGAATGATATTGCTTGGTTGTTTCTTTGTCTCCTTGTCTCCTCTTAAACACTGGCTCCACCTCCCAAGGTTGATATAAGAGCTTTAAAAAATAGAAAAATGTCGAAGGCATTTGGTTCTTCTCTCCTATTTGCTTCGGAATGCGATTCCTTCCCGACCTGTCCTTCAAACAAAATCTCGAAATCTTCGTTATAATTGCCATTTAACTATTAATTACACGCTCTGTTCGTCAGTGAGCGTAATGCAAAAATAGATAATGTTCTTACCCTTAGAAAATGGTCTCTTAGTTGATGTGTTGTTGTTGTTGTTGTTGTTGTTGTTCGCATCAGAAAATAGTTCTTCGCCAGTATTTTGTCTCATTTTTAGTTTTAGTTTAAGAAAAACGAGCGTTTCTGTATCGTTCGTTTAACTCTATACGAACTTAAAAAATAAAGTGGCGCGTGTGTTTTTATTACTCGTTTTGTGTAAATTTTGCAACTCGTATTTTTGAATGCGAGATGCGACCAGATATGATTTAAGGCGTTGTTTCAAGTATTACAGGAGATTCGTTGATCGCGAATAAGATCGTAAATCACGCTAATTGATATCGTTTATTCGTTCGTTAGGTTTTTTCCTCATAAAGAATGATGCGTCAATTTCTTTTTCGAGTCATGAATGCAATTGTGTATATGGAATAATAGTTTATAAGACGTTTTAAAGGTTTACAACAAGACTTCGAGATTTTTTTTTTTTCTTTTTCAAGTTATACAGTGAGTAGATTGTACGCATCTTCTTTTACACGTATCCTTCGCCGCAATGCACGTTTATGAATTTAAATTAAAGAAAAGAGGTTTAATGCATGCAGACGCCCTTACTTCATTTTCTTATCTCTCTCTTTTTACTCCTCTCTCTCGTCCCTAAACCCGTCGACTTCCCCCCTCCCCCTTTTTTCTAATGTTCATGAGGCTACGATCCGAGAATGGACCGGTAATCGTAGATACCGGGGCAAGAACCCGGGTCTCAGAGTTGTTCCGCCCGAGGCTCATCGCGTCGTCTTCGCTAGTCCAGACGAAAGGCGAAAGGCTTTAGCGTCGCCAATCACAGCTTCAGAAGAGCGTCAGACAACAACAACAACAACGAGAAAATAAAGCAAAGTACCCAAAATGGTATCAATGCTTGGTCCTCGCGCCCTGTCAGTATACCCGTCCGTCCAAATGGCTCTGAAGGAACGATGTCTTGACCGTTTCTCTATCGTAGAAACCAAATAGCTTCTGCTATCTTTACTCTTATAGTCAGTGTCCGGCTTTTACATTTTTTTTTATATGAAAAAAAAAAACTCTAATTTGCAGTAAGCTTCACAAAGAGTTTTCAACTGCTATTAAATGCAAACGACTTTCGAGTGACTCGCTTATAACGGTGTTTACGGGCAGTAACTCGTTATATACCCTAAGATTCCGCCCCCACCCTTGCGCGAAATAGGGTATGACCATAACGCTCACATGAACCCTGTCGGAAAGGTAGCAATCATTATATGAATGTATAGTGTATACAGGGTGTCCCTAAAGTTAGGACGCAGGAACGGTGCCTTTTCAATGCAAATATTATGCATATATTTGCATTAAAAAAAAAGGTAAAGCCCCTGTGTCTTCACACACACACACACCACACACACAGTAATTATATATATATATATATATATATGTGCGAGCGCGTGCGCGATCTACAGGGTGTCCATAAATTATCTTTTCAGATTCAATTGAAATTGACTTTGGAAAGATAATTTATGGGCACCCTGTATATGTAACTATATAAATAGAGATATCCTTATTGTAAAGATACAAATAGTACTGCCTTCAGCATGAATCACGGTCGGTAAGGAAATGCGTTTCGTTGACTGAATATCAAGGTCAGCTTGAACGTTGTTTTAGCCCAATTTTGAGACATAAAAATGATGTTTAATTGGTAGGAGCGATGTCCTGAAGCGACAGACGAACATACAAGATGATTCCAAGATTCTTAACATCACTCAGTGGAAAATGGCAGACACGTAATTTGGTTGAGCAGTAAATAAATAATAGTAAACTCATTGCGTTCATTCAAACTGTCGAGGACAAATTCCCATTTTTGGAAGAGTAACTGAGGAAATATTTTGACTTCGTCTCCTTTAGTTAACTATCAGAAGTAGAAGGAATGAAGTTGCGATCGTAATTAGTTTTTTTTTAAATAGAATTACATTATCCATTAAAGATAATAATATGTGTTTATAAATAAATATAAATAAATAATGCCCAATAATAAATTAAAGTTTAGTGACTCTATTTATGAGCCGTACGAACTATGACTATTGACTAAGAGCGAAGTTAATTAAGTGCTTAACATTAGTAAAATGTCGGTTTGTGTATATACAGTTGGGTGTTATAAATTTCACTGAATATTTTCAGATCAAAATATAGTGACACGACTGTAATATAGCTCCGTGAACCAGGCAAATACCGTAATAAAGGTTACAGTACCACGCAACACATTACTGCTCTACGGAAGTTTCTCCCGTGAAGGAATGAGAAAGATAAATGGGTAATTTTGTTGTCGTTTTTAATACTTTATTCAATGTGCTAAAATCAGACATTGTTACGTGTTAAATTAAGCACTATAATGCGGTAGATGCAAGGTCTGTTTCTTTACGCTCTGTAAATGATTGTTGCGCATGGAAAGATGGAGTGTATTTGCGTCAGTAGATTTCTTTCTGAAGTCCGTTTATGGACTGCAGTTTCAAACTTAAAATTGGAGTAGTAAATTACTTAATAAATTAGAGCGTTTGAGGGTCATTTTCATTTTTGCGGGAGCATTTCCTCGGTGCTGCATGAAGTCACGTGATTATTTTTAATTTTATTTTTTTAGTTTCCTTCAGGGTGTGGATTTTCCGTCACCTTGAGCAGTTTATTATATATTGTATATAAAAATTTATAAACATTTAAAATATAACTATACGCATACATAATTAGATGTAAAAAAAGTAAAAGAATATATATATGTATATATATATATATATATATATAAATGTGTATCCTGACAGTGGATAGGGCCCAGTGGTTTTATTCCGTGACCACCTCGGTCACTAGATCTAAATCCTCTTGATTACTGCTTGTGGGGGTGATTTAAAAAGCCTAGTTTTAGTTTATGTTACAGAAATCCGAGCACGTGATGAGTTGTGGCAACGAGTTCGAGATAATTGCGAAACGATCATTAATACTCCGGGAATTTTTGAGTGTATCAGACAATCACTGGTGCGACGTGCTGAAGCATGCATTTAAGAAGTAGGAAAAAATTTCGAACATTTACTTTAGTGAAGCAGATGTATCACACTGTCTATTTGCATCAAATGTAGAGAGCTATAGGACAAATGAAACCACATTCAGCTGCACGTCCGGACATATTCCTGAAACATTGAGAGCCCATTATGAATCAGTTTTTAGTACCCCAAAAAGTGACAAAGCGATACCTGACATAGATGCATTCTTTGAAGAGAAATTGCAAGGAGAGTGTATAGCAGACTTTGATTTTACCCGAGAAGATGCAGCGAGAGCTATAGGACAAATAAAACCACATTCAGCTGCAGGTCTGGACAATTGGAACGCATTATTGATTAAAAACTATAAAAATGAATTAGCTACACCTTTATACTGGATATGGAGAAGATCCCTAGACACTGGGGAAATACCGAGCATCATGAAAAGAGCAAACATTGTCCCTATATATAAAGGAGGGGACAGATCTCAATCAAAGAACTATAGACCAGTGTCATTGACGTCCCACCTCACCAAAGTATTTGAAATAGTTAGAGAGAAAATTTACGATTTCTTGGAGACACTGGAAACATTCAACGAAAATCAGCACGGATTCCGATCAGGTAGGTCATGCCTATCACAACTAATAGAACACTACAATAATATTCTAGATGCACTTCAAGGCAATGACAACTACGATGTCATATACATGGATTTTGCTAAAGCTTTCGACAAATGTGATCACAGTATTAATAATAGCATATAAAATGAAATATATGGGAATAACAGGCAAAGTGGGAAAATGGATCTACAACTTCCTCAGAGAACGTCTACAGGTCGTCAACATTCAAGGTATATCATCATCAGAATTGGAAGTACGCAGCTCAGTACCTGTTCATTATCATGCTAACAAACATGGACAGTGGAGTAAACAGCAACAGTATAGTAACATTCTTTGCAGACGATACAAAGATCAGCAGAAAAATCAGCGCTGTAAATGAAGTGGAGACCTTGCAGAGGGATACGAACAAAATATACACATGGTCAGAAGACAACAATTCAACACCGATAAATTTCAGTTCTGGGGGTAATAATGACCGATGATGCGAAATTCGAACACAAAATCAGATAGCGATAAATAAGCAAAAAGAGTCGCGGGACAGGTACGAAGAACGTTCAAAAGAAGGGACAGGACATTAATGATTTTCCTGCTAAAAACATTGATCATACCATATAAAAAGGAAGAAATTAATAAACTAGAAGAAACGCAGAGACATTTCACAGCCAAGATTGATGGATGCAAAGAACTCAACTACTGGGAAAGACTACGCAAACTAAATCTGTACTCCGACCCTGGAAAGAAGAAAATTATCGAAAAACTGGTACCAAACCTCAAACAAAACCCAATTACCATCCAGACAACGCTGGAAAATAGGAAAGGCAGAATGTGTAGTGTTCCCAAATTAAAGGCCCGACAAGGGACCTCCTCAACTCTGAAGGAAAATAGCTTGGTTGTCAGGGGGCCAAGAATTTTCAACCAGCTTTCAAAGGACCTCAGAAACATTACAGGGGTCAAAGTTGAAGTCCTGGCTCAGAACGGTACCAGATGAACCGGGTGTACCTGGCTATGTACGATGGAAAGCACAAGAGAGCAACTCGCTTCTCCACCAAGCCAGGACTAGAGGCGGGGCCACCAGCTTGACCTTCGTGTGAAGAAAGACCGACGCACGGAACCCAAAGAAGGCTAACAAGGTGTATATATATATATATATATATATATATATATATATATATATATAGTACAGGGTGGGCCGTAAGTTTCCATACATAGGAAAAAAATAAAAAATTTATGGACAACCATTTTTATTTATATAATATGCTCTACATGGTTGCCATTGTTTTGAAAACACATTTCAATACGTGTTCCCCACTGTTGATGAACACGCATTAGCACAGTTGACGTTATGCTTGTAATGGCGTTGGTGATACGTTCCTTTAGATGATTTATGTCTCGTATCTTTTCCTGATACACCATGGCCTTCAAGTGCCCCCAAAGATAGAAATCAAGGGGGGTGAGATCTGGGGATCTGGGAGGCCACTCCACAGGACCACGCCGACCAATCCAAGCATCCGGAAACTGCTGCTGATCCAAATACCGACGCACGTGAAGACCATAATGAGGTGGAGCTCCATCTTGCTGGAAGTAAACTGGGAAGTTACCTTCCTCGTTTAGCAGGGATGGGAAAATCACTTCTTGCAACATGTTAAGATACCTTTCGGCATTAAGATTTCCACTGACAAAAATTGGTCCAATAATTCTGTCACCCCATATCCCGGCCCACACCATCACTTTACCGGCACCTTGCATCTTCGTCGGACTCAGCCAGTTAGGGTTAGCATTACTCCAATAACGTATGTTTTGCCGATTAACCTCTCCATTGACGTAAAAATTTGCTTCATCAGTAAACAAGATCTTACGTCAAACGCATATTCTTAGGGTATCTGAAACATAAAAACAAACGTTTAATTTTTCCTATGTATGGAAACTTACGGCCCACCCTGTATATATATATATATATATATATATGGTGAGTCATGACGAAATGTCATAACTTCGGGAGCTTATAGCTGAGGTCATTCCCAGTCGTAAACTTCATATGAACATAGTTCCGATTCTTAACGGTTATGGAACTGTGGATGTTTGGATGTTTGAATTTCAAGCATGCGCATGCGTGACCTTGAACTGAATTAACAGTTACCCAACCGAACTAACTACGCAGTAGAGTTTTGTGTTTCACAGCGTGCAGTTGATGTTTTGTGCGTTCAGTATGCCTTTTACGTTTTCAAATGCCGAATATGCCGATATGGTGTATGTTTACGGGTTTTGCGATGGAACTACTACTACCGCTGTCACTGAATACCAGCGTCGTTTTCCAAATCGAAGAATTCCCGATCGACGAGTGTTTAGCAACGTTTTCTGGAGATTGGCGGAGAGCGGTTCATTTCCTAGCGTTACTGTTTTATCTGAGGGTCCGGTACAACAAGATGTGGCTGAACAAGATAACATTATAAAGATGGTACAGCGGAGTCCACATGTTAGTACGCGAAGGATTTCTACACGTCTTAGAGTTCCTCAAACGAGAGTATGTAGAACGTTACACGAAGAAGGCATGTATCTATACCACGTACAGCGCGTTCAGCACCTCCAACCTGGGGATCGTGGCCAACGGCTGGAATTTTGTAATTGGCTCAATGCCGATCGACAGTTGTATTCATACGCCTTGTTCTGTGATGAGGCTCAAATGGTCTTACAGGTGACATTTATCTACGATTTCTGCAAGAGGAACTGCCGCCACTGTTAGAAGATGTACCTTTGGCAACACGATTGTGTATGTACTTCCAAGAAGACGGAGCTCCTCCCCATTTTAGCCGTGCAGTGAGAATGCATCTCGATGATCGCTTCCCTGGTTGATGGATCGGTCGTGATGGTGCACAAAATTGGCCACCCGGGTCTACGGACCTAACCCCTCTAGATTTTTATCTGTTGGGGCGCATGAAAGAGTTGGTGTACCAGAGAAAAGTGGAAACACGAGATGCATTGCTCCGTCGCATTTTAGATGCTGAAGTCCTCATAAAGGACAATCGTAATGAACTAATGCGAGCTACACACGCGATTCACAGACGAGCCGCGATGTGTATTGAGGCCTTGAGTAGGCATTTTGAAGTTATTGTAAATTCATGGATAAAAACTTTAGCAGCTATTTGTTCGCTTATTCTTATTTTTAAACATTCAAACATCCATAGCTCCATAACCGTTAAGAATCGGACCTATGTTCATATGAAGTTTTTGTCTGGGAATGACCTCAGATATAAGTTCCCGAAGTTATGACATTTCGTCGTGACTCACCATATATATTAATATATATATATATATATATATAATATATATATATATATATGAGCGCCTCGGTGGTGTAGTGGTTAGCGTCGCTGACTACGAATCCATCGGCCCGGGTTCGAGACCCGACGGCAGCCGGCGCGCAGCAAAACCTAAGCTGTTCATCCTTCCACACAATAAAGAAAGTGGTTGGTAGATAAATGGGTACCCTAGGTGGCCTAGTGGTTAAGACGCTGGGCTGCTGATGGGGCGTGGTTCGGATTCCACGTTAAACTGTAGGTCTAAGGTGGAGTGAAAAGCTTGACCTTCGTCAGAATGAACAATTTGGGCAGAAGCTAACCAAAGGTGTGTGTATATATAATATGCGCCTCGGGCAACAATTACATTCTCATACCTCGAGCTTGCTCGAAACAAGTTGGACCAAGAACTCAGAACAGGGGCAATTTCACACTTTCTGTTTATACAGGCCTGTAAATGTTCTCAATTGATGTGTGTGTGCAGAGCCGGATTTAGACGTGTGGAGGCCCTGGGCAGTCTCCATGTGGAGGCCCCCCTACCTTAGGGGAAGACATAATTGAAGTCATCCATAAGATTCATAATATAATTAACATACATACACTTTCAAAACATCGTGCACTCTTGTGTCTGTCCATTCCACTCATTTCTGCAAAAAATGAAAGCCTCGGGTTACTAGCTATTTTCCTTCAGTGTTGAGGAGGTCCCTTGTCGGGCCTTTAATTTGGGAACACTACACATTCTGCTTTTCCTATTTTCCACTGTTGTTTGAATGGTAATTGGGTTTAGTTTTAGGCTTGGTACCAGTTTTTCGATCATTTTCCGTGTGTAGATTATGGTGTACCTCTCTCTTCTTCTTTCCAGGGAGTACAGATTTAGTTTACGTAGTCTTTCCCAGTAGTTGAGTTCTTTGCAGCCATCATTCTTGGTTGTGAAATGTGTCTGCGTTTCTTCTAATTTATTAATTTCTTCCTTTTTATGTGGGGACGTCAAAACTGAGCAGTATTCAAGTTTTGGTATGATCAGTGTTCTCAACAGGGGCATCATTACTGTCTTGTCCCTCCTTTTGAATGTTCTTAGTACCTGTCCCGCGACTCTTTTTGCTTTGTTTATTGCTATCTGATTTTGTCTCTCTAATTTGGCATCATCGGTCATTATTACTTCCAGATCGATCGATTTCGTGCTTCTCTGAATTTCCCGTCTATCTGGAGCATAATATGCAGTCTGTTTAAGTTCCTCATTTCTACCATATCTCAAGAGCTGAAATTTCTCGGTGTTAAATGTCATATTGTTGTCTTCTGACCATTTGTATATTTTATTCGTGTCCCTCTACAAGGCCTCCACTTCATTTGCGTTGCTGATTTTTCTGCTGATCTTTGTATCGTCCGCAAAGGATGTTACTATACTGTTGCTGTTTACTCCACTCTCTGTGTCTGTTAGCATGATAATGAACAGGAGTGGGGCCAGTACTGTACCTTGTGGTACTGAGCTGCGTACTTCTGATTCTGATGATGATACACCTTGAATTTTGACGACCTGTAGACGTTCTCTGAGGAAGTTGTAGATCCATTTTCCCACTTTGCCTGTTATTCCCATGTTTCATTTTATGTGCTATTATACCATGATCGCGTTTGTTGAAAGCTTTAGCAAAATCCGTGTATATGACATCGTAGTTTTCATTGCCTTCAAGTGCATCTAGGATACTGTTATAATGCTCTATAAGTTGTGATAGGCATGATCTTCCTGATCGGAATCCGTGCTGATTTTCATTAAATCTTTCCAATGTCTCCAAGAAGTCATAGATTTTCTCTCTGACTATTCTTTCAAATATTTTGGTGAGGTGGGACGTCAAAGACACTGGTCTATAGTTCTTTGCTTATATATAGGGACAATCTTTGTTCTTTTCAAGACGCTCGGTATTTCCCCAGTGCCTAGGGATCTTCTCCATATCCAGTATAAGGGTGTAGCTATTTCATTTTTACAGTTTTTAATTGATAGTGCCCTCCATTTGTCCCGACCTGCAACTGAATGTGATTTCATTTGGCCTATAGCTCTCGCTACATCTTCTGAGGTAAAATTAAAATCTGTTATACATTCTCCTTGCAATTTCACTTCGAAGAATGCATCTATGTCAGGTATCGCTTTGTCATCTTTTTGGGGTACTGAAGACCGATTCATACTGGACTCTAAGTGTTTCAGATATTTCTTTTAGATCGTCTGTTAGTTCATTATTTCCTTTCCGTAAGGGTCCGATAGGATAGTAGCGCGCATTTTTGTTTTCCTTTTCGCATATTGAAATTTCTTTTATTGCTTATACCGCCTTTTCCTCTTCTCTCTCTCTCTCTCTCTCTCTCTCTCTCTCTCTCTCTCTCTCTCTCTCTCTCTCTCTCTCTCTCTATATATATATATATTATATATATATTATATATATATATATATATATATAATACACACAGACCGTGCATGGAACAAGGAACTCTTCTAGGATAATTAAATCCACTATAGTCCGATTAAGTAATGGTAAATGACAAATACTATAGTTTTTTCTTTTTCATGATGCTAGCCCGACGTGGGCAACGGGTCACTCGCAACGTGGGCAACGGGTCACTTCCATGCACGGTCTGTGTGTATCATAAAAAACCTCAGGGAACCATTCTGAGTTCATTCCCATCTTGAAACGGACATGTTATGTGCCTTGAAAAGTGGACTCTCAATTCTGCCAGTTGAGGTTTAAGTTTTGGTTTTTGGCTAAAAATATAATAGTTACCCCTTTTTCTGTGATATATTGAATCTGACGTGAAGGCAGAGAGTCTTTTGCTTATATTGAGGTTCTAAATGTAGCTGAGCTAGGCTGCTTTAAACCCTAGATCTTGTCCCAAAGCTGGATCCTGTCTGCTTTGCGGATAGCTGGTGAGGGAAGCTATATTTTTGGGACCTCTTTGCGAGTGACCCGTTGCCCACGTCAGCCTAGCATCATGAAAAAGAAAAACTATAGTGTTTGTCATTTACCATTACTTATTCGGACTATAGTGGATTTAATTATCCTAGAAGAGTTCCTTGTTCCATGCATGGTCTGTGTGTATCATAAAAAACCTCAGGGAACCATTCTGAGTTCATTCCCATATATGTTTTACATTGTGTGTGTGTGAAACCAGTCATTTCACGTAATTACTGTAACCTTTAATCACTTCGTGAAGATTTAGTTTGGTTAGGTTTGGTTAGTTATGCGTAATCCCTCTGATTACGAGTCACAGTATTACTCGAAATGACTGGTTGCGCACATTGACTAAAATATATATATATTATATATATATATATATAATATATATATATATAATATATACTGTATATTTTTCTTATGAAGGGCAAATTTATCCTTGCTGGGCATCAAAAGTTAATTCACCTTGCCCAATAATTGAATCGAACTGGGATATGTGGTTGAAAAACAGGTTCCACGAAAAGAGAAGCTAGGATGCATTTTGCGCTCCCTTAATTACATGCATCCCTTTTTTCATCTCTTTCTTGATAAATGATAATTCCAAATTAATTATATAGCATCTCTCTCTCTTTTTAGTATGTAAATCTTGCTTCGATAATTTATGTTTTTAAAAAATACAGGGTAAAAACCATTATCTAGAACGTATTATAATACTTGTACATTTTGAGGCCGATGTGGTTAAAAAAAATTGTAGTCGACGTACATATATATGTTACAGGGAATCGGTGTAACTAGGGATTTCATGAAATCCCTAAAATGTTCAGGGATTTCATGTTAGATTAAATCGTGATATTTTCGTTAAAACTAACGAAAATATCACGACTTAACCTTACATGAAATCCCTGAACATTTTAGGGATTTTATGAAATCTCTAGTTACACAGATTCCCTGTAAAAAAAAAAAAAAAAAAAAAAAAAAATATATATATATATATATATATTATATAATAATATTATATATACCTTATGAACCTTATGTCGTTTCGTGCGTTGGTCTCTCTTCACACGGAGGTCAAGCTGGTGGCACCGCCTCTAGGTCTGGCCTGGTGGAGGAGCGAGTTGCTGTCTTGCGCTCTCCACCGTATATAGCTAGGCACGCCCGGCTCATCTGGTACTGTCCTGAGCCAGGCATCCAGTCTTTTTCTTGAAGACTTCAACTTTGACCCCCGTTACGTTTCTGAGGTCCCTTAGGAAGCTGGTTGAAAATCTTGGCCCCCTGACAACCAAGCTTTTTCTTTCAGGGTTGAGGAGGTCCCTTGTCGGGCTTTAATTTGGGAACACTACACATTCTGCCTTTCCTATTTTCCAGTGTTGTTTGAATGGTAATTGGGTTTAGTTTTAGTTTAGGTTTGGTACCAGTTTTTTCGATCATTTTCCATATGTAGATTATGATGTAACCTCTCTCTTCTTCTTTCCAGTGAGTACAGATTTAGTTTACGTAGTCTTTCCAGTAGTTGAGTTCTTTGCAGCCCATCAATCTTGCTGTGAAATGCCTTTGCGTTTCTTCTAGTTTATTAGTTTCTTCCTTTTTATATGGGGACGTCAAAACTGAGCAGTATTCAAGTTTTGGTATAATCAGTGTTTTTAGCAGGGGAATCATTACTGTCCCTCCCGTCTCTTGAACGTTCTTAGAACCTGTCCGGCGACTCTTTTTGCTTTATTTATCGCTCTCTGATTTTGTGTTTCGAATTTCGCATCATCCGTCATTATTATCCCGAGATCAATCGCTTTCGTGCTTCTCTGAATTTCCTGTCTATCTGGAGCATAATATGCAGTCTGTTTAGTTCTTCTTTTCTACCATATCTCAAGAGCTGAAATTTCTCGGCGTTGAATGACATGTTGTGTCTTCTGACCATTTGTATATTTTTTCGTGTCCCTCTGCAAGCCTCCACGTCATGTACATCGCTGATTTTTCTGCTGATCTTTGTATCGTCTGCAAAGGATGTTACTATACTATTGCTGTTTACTCCGCTGTCTATGTCTGTTAGCATGATATGAACAGGAGTTGGGGGCCAGTACTGTCCCTTGTGGTACTGAGCTGCGTACTTCCGATTCTGATGATGATATCCTTGAATTTTGACGACCTGCAGACGATCTCTAAGGAAGTTGTAGAATCCATTTTCCCACTTTGCCTGTTATTCCCATATCTTTAATTTTATGTGCTTTATACCATGGTCACATTTATCGAAAGCTTTAGCAAAATCTGTGTTATAACATTCGTAGTTGTCATTGCCTTCCAATGCATCTAGGATATTGTTGTAGTGCTCTTTTAGTTGTGATAGGCATGATCTACCTGATCGGAATCCATGCTGATTTTCGTTGAATCTTTCTCGTGTCTCCAGGAAATCATAAATTTTCTCTCTAACTATTCTTTCAAATACTTGGTGAGGTGAGACGTCAATGACACTGGTCTATAGTTCTTTGCTTGAGATCTGTCCCTCCTTTATATATAGGGACAATGTTTGCTCTTTTCAAGATGCTCGGTATTTCCCAGTGTCTAGGGATCTTCTCCATATCCAGTATAAAGGTGTAGCTATTTCATTTTTACAGTTTTTAATCAATAATGCGTTCCAATTCTCCGGACCTGCAGCTGAATGTGGTTTTCATTGTCCTATAGCTCTTGCTACATCTTCTGGTGTAAAATCAAAGTCTGTTATATATACTCTCCTTGCAATTCCTCTTCAAAAGAATGCATTTATGTCAGGTATCGCTTTGTCACTTTTTGGGGTACTGAAAACTGATTCATATTGAGCGCTTAATGTATCAGATATTTCTTTTGGATCGTCGGTTAGTTCATTATTTCCCGTCCTAAGGGCCCAATAGCGGTGCGCGTTTTTGTTTTCATTTTTCCATAGCTATAGAAGTATTATATATATATATATATATATATATATATGATGAATAAAACCACGAAGGAAAGGAAACACAGAATGGTGCTCAAGCGCTTTCGTCTAATGACATCCTCAGGAACACTGAAGTACATAAAGAGTTACAGCCTACATATAGGTTACAGAAAATATATATATATACAATAAACGGAAAAAAAAAAAAAAAATTAAAGGATTGTGGGAGTGGGAGGCGCATACAAATTTGTAAGGAAAAACTATCGATTTTTAGCACAAGATTAAATGAATTGTTTCCAACCAATGTTAAAAAAAAAAAAAAATACAAATTTATACTGGAAATCTGCCCGGGTTTTAGCACTCTACCCTTCTTGTTTAAGGTTCGATGTATATAAAAATAAATTGAAAAATAAAAGTTATTAGAGTAGCATACAAGTTTACCAAAGATTTAGCGTTCTACCCTTCTTATCTAAATCTGTTCTGAAGGAATTCAAAACAACAGGATTGAGTTGAAAAAGACCTTTGCTTATGTTGAAGTTATTTGTAAGTTGGATAATGGCTGTGCCCTCTCTTGTCTCCGTTTGTGTCCGTGTTTTCTTCTACATTAATGAAGGGGCATGCAATTCGTATCCGACGAAAGTTTCTTACTAATTGTCTAGAGGAGCAAGTTCTTCCCAAATCCCTCCTTCCGATTCGCCTCAGACAAATTGACGACCATCCGTTCAACAACTTCAGCAGATTAATTTTAAAGAAACATATTGAAGTCACCAGACAAAATGAGTGGTCCGCCTTCAAAAATTTAAGCATTGCCAAATGTAATTTTGTAACCGTTACTCCCCAACCGTGGATCCAACCTTTCTTTGTTTGATGAAATTTACAACGAGTTGCGTCGGAGAACTTCTTCACTTCGTAACATTTTGGATCGCAAAATTAAAAGTCTCATTCGAAATAGTCACTGGAGTAAAAAAGCAAGCTCAAAGTGTGTTTTGAACCTTTCTTCGAAAAACATTAGTGACGATGCAAAAAGTGCCCTTGCATATGGTATGTCCTTTTTTATTGTTAAAAAACCTTCGGCTTTACAAATTTGTTACAGTCTCGCTTGTTTTGAAAAACAGTGTAATCTCCCTCAGTATTTGTTTAACATAGTTAAAGGACTTGTTTATAGTGCGGCGAATAGTAGTTACGAAGATAACTTTCCTAAACGTTTTCGCAATAGCCTCTCACAATTGAAAAAAGATGGGGAGCTCCATATTACTAAAGCAGACAAGGCTAACACCATAGTTATATGGACAAAGTGGACTACATCAGAAGATGAACGAGCTTCTCCAGGACCCCGCCACATACAGCAAACTTAGGAAGAACCCGCAGGATGACGTCATCAAATCATTTAATAGTGGATTGAAACGCATTCTCAAATATCATAAGGACTTAATTCCGCTTTTTCATGTCCACTTCTCCTTCTCTGCCCTACCTGTACGGTTTTATTAAAACCCACAAACCTGCAACCCTATGCGCCTATTATTAGCTCGGTGGGCTCTATTACTTATAAACTCTCCAAATGGCTTGTCAAAGTCTTGTCCCCCATTCTCGGAACTGTCTCTGATTCACATGTAAAAAATTCCATGGATCTTACTGAAAAATTGAATAATGCGTACTGAAACTAACGATAGATTGATCAGTTTTGACGTTTGTTCATTGTTTACAAAATGCCGATTGACGATATGCTTGACTTTCTCTCTCCCAAGAATTACACAAGTATGACCTGCCACTACCTTCACACATTGTTTTGGAACGTATTAAGCTTTGCATCAAAGACTGTAAATTCAATTTCAATAACGAGTATTATCAACAAGTTTTTGGGATGGCCATGGGCAACCCCTTGTCGCCCCTCCTCTCCAGTATTTATATGGAGTTTTTCGAAATTACTTACATTCCGAGAATCCTGGGGGTTGGCATCCCTTGGTTGCGGTACGTCGACGATATTTTGTGTATCTGGCCCATGAATCGTGACCTGGATAACTTCCTCCTTCAGTTAAATGATCAAGTCACCTCCATTAAGTTTACTTTAGAAGTGGAACAAGACAACTCAATCCCGTTTTTGGATGTGCGTGTACAAAGGGAAAGCCCAGGTTTTAAGTTTAGTATCTATCGGAAAAAACAAACAATTTGTCCTACGTACACTTTTACTCGGGACATGACACCCCCACTAAGAAGGCCATTTTTTCTTCAATGTTTCTCCGCGCCCTTAGGATCGCCAGTCCGGAGTACATCGATGCCGAATTAGAAAAAAATCAACGGTATTGGAAGTGATCTGTGTTATCCATCTGCGTTTATGGAATCTTGTCTCAATAAGGCAAAACGAACTTTCTATCGTATGAATAATAACACTCGTACTTTGTCAAAAAATATTTTAGTACTTCCATTTTTCCCGGGCTTTTTAGGCATTGCTAATGTACTTAAACTTTTGGATATTAATGTAGTATTTTCATATAACAATATTGTGAAAAATATCATAGTAAAAAATAGCCCTACCAATAATTCAGGCATTATCTATAAAATTGGTTGTAAACAATGTGATTCCTTTTACATAGGTCAGACGGGAAAGGATTTGCACACACGTATAAAACAGCATCAATATTCCGTTAGAACAGGACAGTCGTCCAGTGCCCTTTTTGTCCATTTGTCAGAGTTATCCCACTGTATTGACTGGAATAATGCTTCAGTTTTATTTCACTCTAGCAACATGTTAATAGAAATATTCTTGAGTCTGCCATTATCCAACTTACAAATAACTTCAACATAAGCAAAGGTCTTTTTCAACTCGATCCTGTTGTTTTGAATTCCTTCAGAACAGATTTAGATAAGAAGGGTAGAACGCTAAATCTTTGGTAAACTTGTATGCTACTCTAATAACTTTTATTTTTCAATTTATTTTTATATACATCGAACCTTAAACAAGAAGGGTAGAGTGCTAAAACCCGGGCAGATTTCCAGTACAAATTTGTATTTTTTTTTTTTTTTCTTAACATTGGTTGGAAACAATGCATTTAATGTTGTGCTAAAAATCGTTTTTTTTTTTTTTTTTTTTTTTTTTTTTTTTTTTTTTTTTTTTTTTTTGCTAAAAATGGGTAGTTTTTCCTTACAAATTTGTATGCGCCTCCCACAATCCTTTAATTTTTTTTAAATTTTAATTTTAATTTTTCGTTTATTGTATATATATATACTATATATATATATATATATATTTTTTTTTTCTGTAACCTATATAAGGCTGTAACTCTTTATGTACTTCAGTGTTCCTGAGGATGTCATTAGACGAAAGCGCTTGAGCACCATTCTGTGTTTCCTTCCTTCGTGGTTTTATTCATCATAAATATTTTTCACGTGTTACTTTCGTGAAATAATTTTCATATATATATATTATATATATATAGGGTGTTTCAGGAGGAACGGTCAATACTTCGGGAGGTAATAGTATCGGTCATTTTGAGAAAAAAAGTTCATATGAACATGTGTCTAATTCTGAATGGTTACGGAGATAGAGCTGTTTGAATCTACAAATGCTATAATGCTATAATGCTTCAGACCAACAAAGACCCTAGGATCCACTCATGGCTGGTCAACCTAACTGTGTTCGCAATCGTGTATTGTGCATGTCCTCCGTGGTGGCGGAGGGGACCTACAATTTTACGTGGGTTCCGAACCACAAGAACATAAGAAATTTATGTAAAAACCGCCGGTAAATTGGCAACGACCAATTTTTACGAAACTAAAAATAATTATCAATTTAAAACAATTAATTATCGATTTAAAACTAAAGATAGAATCTCTGGATCCAGAGGATCAAGTCATAATAGACTACTATCCACAAATATGTTACACTCTATATCTATTTATAACGGACATGCAAATATATCAGATCCAAAGAATCCAGTCAATTTCATTACGGTATCCATCAAGTCACGGTCCATATCGATTGCGGACCAAGTCAAAATTTACAATCATATACATTACAATATATACACTTACGAGAAAAAGTGTAGGTGTGGCTGTAAAGACTGTACAGTAATGTAGAAATGTGTGTGCACCCATTTTGGGTCTCCCATTTAAAGGTGTTTGTGGGGCAAGTGAAGATCATGAGTTTTTCAATACCTCACAGTACTATGGGGGGCACCGCTCGGCAGAGGAATCTCTTTAAATGGGGTGTGTAAGGACAGAGAGTATCCCCTAACCCAAGACGCTGCCTCCCTATATCCCACAACACTTGTGTTGAGCTGTGGGATCTATCCCCAGAAAGCCTTAATTTTACTACCTTAAACTATACCCTTTCTATCAACATATGCGTCTAATCGATTTTTAAACATGTTTATAGACGTGCTACTAATTACTTCTACCGGCAAACTATTCCAGCTATTTACTATTCTATGCGTAAAAAAGTTTTTCGCAACTGCTGTCTCGAACCTTCTACTTGTCAACTTACACCCGTTATTTCTAGTCCTATTATATTGAGATATTTCGAAAAAGCTATCTCTATCTACGTTATCGAACCCATTCATAATTTTGAAAACCTGGATTAGATCACCCCTTAACCTCCTAGTCTCGAGTGTTGTCAATTTTAACTCCTTAAGCCTATCCTCGTACGACTTTGACCTAAGCGACGGAATCATCTTAGTTGCTCGTCTTTGAACTCTTTCGATTTTGTCTATATCTTTGCGCATATGCGGATTCCAAAATTGGACCGCGTACTCCAAATGGGGTCTAACTAATGATTTATAAAGTGGAACTATAATATCGCGCGATTTGTACTCAAAATTTCGAGCTATAAAACCTAACACTTTGTTCGCCTTATTGACCGCTGCTGTACTTTGTTTCGCTACTTTTAAATCACCGTGACTATAACTCCTAAATCTTTTTCCTGCTCTACGCTTGTTAAATCTTTCCCTGACATACTATACGCAAAATTACCGTTACGCGAACCTATATGCAAAATTTTGCACTTATCAACGTTAAATCTCATTTGCCATGTGACTGACCAATCAACGATTTTATTCAGATCTTCCTGAATTTTACCTCTATCTTCGTCATTAATCGCCCTACCACCCAGCTTCGTGTCATCCGCAAACTTTGAAACTGTACTGACTAGGCCGACATCTAAATCGTTAATATATATAAGAAAAAGCAAGGGGCCCAATACAGAACCCTGAGGAACGCCACTCGCTACATTAGCCCAACACGACTCCGCTCCATCAACGACCACCCTCTGTTTCCTGCCTCGCAACCACTCTTCTAGCCAATTTATTACTACACCCCTGATTCCATGAGCCTTAGTTTTTTCAATGAGTCTTTTGTGCGGCACGGTGTCAAACGCTTTTTGAAAATCTAAATACACTACATCAACCGCCCGATGTCTATCGTAAACGTCAACCACGCTTTGGAAAAATTCTAAAAGATTAGTTAAGCAAGATTTGTTTCGCCTAAATCCGTGCTGCGTATTTCTAACTAGCTTATGGAATTCTAAGTGTTCGACTATACGATCCCTAATTATTGATTCCAGTAGCTTACCTACAACAGACGTTAAACTGATTGGTCTATAATTTCCCGCCGCACCTTTATCGCCTTTCTTAAAGATAGGTGTTACGTTTGCTAACTTGAAATTATCTGGTACGCACCCCTCAGAAATAGACGCATTAAAAATCTTTGTTAGCGGCACAACAATGCTATCTTTTAATTCTTTTAGTTGTATGGGATATATGGAATCCGGCCCCGGTGATTTACGCGTTTTCATTTTATCAATATAGCGCGTTACCTCCCCTTCACTAACCACTATATTATCCAAAATATTACCATTATCAAACGGTATTATGTCCGTGACCGTAGGGATATTTGTTACATCTTCTATAGTAAAAACTGACGTAAAAAATTCGTTTAGCAAGGTAGCCATTTCCTTGTTTTCAGAAACTAGATCTCCGTTTAGATTTTTCAAAGGCCCCAAGACGCTTTTTACTGGATTTCTATTATTGACGTATTGAAAGAATCGCTTGGGGTTTTCTTTACCGTCACGAGCTATGGAGATTTCAAATTCGCGCTTGGACTTTTTTATTACACTTTTCGCTTCACGCCTTAGAGATATGTAGTTGTTTCGTAACCACAAATTGTCTTTATCGCACTTATGTAGCCTATAAGCCCTATCTCTACTCTTTATAATGTCTCCTACTCTAGAAGTAAACCACAAGGGCTTGTTGTTTACTTTCGCACGCTTAATTTTGTACGGTACACATTCCTCATTTATAGTCCTAAATACTGTTTCGAACGATTCCCACATTAGTTTTGCGTTGGAGTTCCCCATCACGTTTTCCCAATTGACGTGTGACAATTTATTTCGAAATTTACTAAAGTCTGCGTGCTGGAAGTTAGGAATTTTCGTCGAGTTAGCTGGTTTCGAGTGACTTACTGAGAGGACAAACTCTACCATATTGTGATCGCTATTGCCCAACGGTTCTATTATTTGAAGATCAGTAATTAGCCTATCATCCGTAGTTATTACTAAATCTAAAATACTGTCCAACCTCGTAGGTTCCCCAACCTTTTGAATAAGAAAGCTATCCTCGAGAAAATTAACTAAACGATTACCTTCCGCGTCTCCCTGCATTGTATCGTAATTTACGTTAGCGCAATTAAAGTCACCCATAACTAAAGCCTGCTCACTACCGATTATTCGCTTTAGTTCACGATATAACGCTTCGTCCGTATCAGCTGTTTGATTAGGGGGCCTATATATAACCGCAACAACAAGTTTGAAATCGTTCAATTTAAGTTCTGCTATAGTCGAATCTATCGGTTCTGGAATTGTGTGCTTTACTTCTATAACGTTCGCTATATTATCTTTGATATACAACATAACACCGCCTCCTCGCCTACCTATTCTGTTTTTAACAAAAAGTCTATAACCTTTAATTTGATACTCCCCTACAAAGTCACGAGTTTCAGTGCTAAGCCACGATTCATTTATCGCAATTATATCATAGTCTTTACAAGCAATTAAAGAAAAAAATTCGTTTATTTTATTTCGTAGGCTACGAGCATTTAAGGATAGAACCTTCAAATTGTTTGTAATTGCGACAACTTCGCGAGCGCAGTGGAAATTTATGGAATTTACGCTGGGACCGTTCGAGTTACGGCAGCCTGAAAAGAAGAGACAGTATTATGAAATAGTCTTCCTAAACGCGCAGCTCCTACGTCATTAAGATGAAGTCCATCTCCGAGGAACAAGTCCCTCCTGCCGCAGAAACTGTTCCAAAAATTCTCAAAATGCACTCCTTCCTGTTGGCAAAGAGACTTTAGGTTATTGTTAATATAGGTCGCCTTGCTGTAGAAATCGTTACGATGGATAATTCGAGGAAGTATACCTGTTAAAACAATCTTATTAGTTTTTTCCTTTAATCGCTCTAGTAAGTCCCTGTACCTAGCCAGCAGTTCTTCCGATCTAGAATTTAAAACGTTATTAGTACCGACATGAATAACATACGTTGTGTCCTCGGAGGTACCATCTGTAAATTGGTCAACACTATTAGTTATATCCTCCACCCTTGCACCAGGGTAGCAGTAACGGCGCCTACGACGAGGGTTTCTCCCACAGAATTCCTCGAGCTGTCCTCGAACAATGGAATCGCCAACGAGTCGTATTTCCGGTTCATCATCATCAAAACTAGTGATGGACGATTAATCGGAATCGAGAATCGGAAGAATCGAGCATTTTTCAGGAATCGGAATCGGAATCGAGAGAATTGTACCATGATTTCCGATTCTTAAAACGATTCTTTAACTTTTAATTGAACCAGTTTTGCAATGTAAACTTTAAAATTTAAGTGAAAGAGGATAACAAATTTCATTTTTATTGTATTGTAGCTATACATTAAAACATGTATATCCATGATGTGTAATCAAGAAGATTAAAATGAATTGTTACACTTACAGTTGATTTTTATTTTTAAACCAATCTATTATAATTTATAATTTATATTACCATACTCATAATGTAAATAGTTAATCTTACCAGAGTAAAATATGACAATTTCCAGAAAACAAGTATAGAATTATATTTAAAAATATTGAGTATCGGAATCGAGACTTTTTAGTGGTATCGGAATCGGAATCGGAATCGTTAAAAATTTTGGTATCGTCCCATCACTATTCAAAACCTAAAACAGAAAACTTATTGTTTGTTATTACTGGTAGACATGTCAGGTTTTCTCATTGGGGCTCCATTACGCACTCGAACGAAGGGTTGGGAACTAGGAGAAGAGAGAGGGCTATTAATACTATTTATATTATTAATAGAAACTGAGGCAGGAGGGGTCGCAACTGGAGTCTCAAGGGATTCTAATTTTGCCGTCAGGAGCATCACCCTTTCTTCAAGGCTTACTCTGGCCTCCTTCTCACGTTCTAACTCGTTCCTCAGCACTTTTAAGTTTGAGCACCACCTGCAAACTAACTGTTCATTATTATTAGCCATTGTAAACGCGTAAGCGGCAAATTTCCCTTCACAGCGACTGCAAGTACTTGACGGGGGTGCCATGCTTTTAATAAATAAAAAAGCATTGTTAATGGTAATCAAGAAAGAGAAACCAATTACTGTTTCTAGCATTTAATGTTTAAACATTGGCATTTTGAATGGTATCAGATACAGAAATGACAAATTTGTTACAGTTTACAATACGTTTTCGAAAATCCCACCGTCAACCTCAATGCACTTTGCAACTCGTGTGCGAAGATCGCGTATTGTTCGTCTGAGTTGATCTTGACGTTCCTTTATGCGGGCAGCAGCATCCAAAATGCGCGCGAGCAATTCGTCTCGTGTATCCACCTTTCTTTTGTAAACTTGACTTTTCATCCACTCCCACAAACAATAATCTAACGGAGAGAGGTTGGGAGACCTTGGTGGCCATTGAATGGGACAACCGCGGCCGATCCATCGACCAGGGAAAGTTTGATTTAGGTATTGCATCACCAGACGGGTAGAATGTGGAGGAGCTCCGTCATGCTGAAAGTACATACCAGTGAGTGTAGCCAAAGGAACATCCTCCAATAGTCCTGGCAATTCATTTTGCAGAAATTCTAGGTAACTTTGTCCTGTAAGACGATTCTCTAAAGCAGGGGTTCCCAAATTGGTGTTCCGCGGAACACTTGTATACCGTGAGAAGTGTTCCGCGGAACACAATTTGGGAACCCCTGCTGTAAAGTAACAGGGCCAATCAGCTGATCATCGATGATACCGCACCATACATTGGCAGAGAAGCGATGTTGAAAATTTGTTTCCACAGGGGCATTTGGATTTTCGTCTGACCACCGCTGAGAGTTACGAGTGTTGTTGATACCGTCACGGGTGAAAGTAGCTTCATCGGTGAACAGTATTAATCGAAGCAATCGGCGATTAGCATTTACCTAATGACAAAATTCTAGTCGCATGGCAGCGTCTCCTGATTGAAGGTGTTGTACACGCTGTACATGATATGGATGCAGGTCTTCCTCACGTAATGTTCGCCATACTCTTGTGTGTGGTACACCGAGATGTGCAGAAATTCTTCGTGAGCTAGTAGTAGGACTACGCTCTACCAACTGAAGAATGTTTTCCACTTCATCCACATCTTGTTGACCTTCACGTTCAGATGAAACATGAGCGCTGGAAAGTGTACCAATCTCACGCAATGTGTTGAAAACCCTGGTAAACATTCTTCGATCCGGAATTCTGCTGTTGGGAAACCGTCGACGGTATTCTGCAACAGCAGCTGTTGCACTTCCATCGCAAAAACCGTAGACATACACCATATCTGCATATTCAGCATGTGTGAAGGTGTGTGGCATTCTTAACACTGTTTCAAACACCAAACAATGTCACTCACAGCAGTCAGCTGTCGATTGGCTTATGTTACATGCTTACATTACAGCTTACATGGTTCAAGGTTATAGGGGGGAAGGGGGAGGAAGAGCTGCGCGCGCATCAGATTCAAACAGCTCTATCTCCGTAACCATTCAGAATTAGACACATGTTCATATGAACTTTTTTTCTCACAATGACCGATACTATCACCTCCCGAAGTATTGACCTTTCCTCCTGAAACACCCTGTATATATATGAAATGAAGAATCATCGCACGGAACAGTTGAAAGGTATATATATATATAAACTTTGGTTAGTTTCCGCCCGAATTGTTTATTCTGACGAAAGTCAAGCTTTTCACTCCACCTTAGACCTACAGTTTAACGTGGAATCCGAACCACACCCCACCAGCAGCCCAGCGTCTTAACCACTAGACCACCCATGGTACCCATTTACCTACCAACCACTTTCTTTATTGTGTGGAAGGATGAACAGCTGGGTTTTGCTGCGCGCCGGCTGCCGTCACGGTCTCGAACCTGGGGCTGATGGATTCGTAGTCAGCGACGCTAACCACTACACTACCGAGGCGCATATATATATATATATATATATATATATATATGCTACAATCCACAAGGAAAAAGAAAAACGATTCCAAGTCCTTTCCTGTATTCAGAGCTACACCTCGTCAGGGAATGACGAGGTGTCTCTGAATACACGAAAGGCCTTGGAATCGTTTTTCTTTTTCCTGTGGGTTTGCAGCATTCATTCATTTCACGTGTTTAATTGTGAAATTCATCATATATATATATATATATATATATATATATATATATATATATATATATATATATATATATATATATATATATATATATATATATACTGTATATATAATTGTTATCGTAACAGATAAGAGAGGAAAATTCTCGGAGGATCACAAGGCAGGATCAAACCCATCAAACCATTCCCCGGACAAAATTTTATACCTGAAAGGACTCGTGGAAAAAACCGGAGCAGATTTTGCATGCCTCACGGAAACCCATCTAAAGGACTGCCAAGCGAACCGTGAAAACTGTGAGTTCTGTGTTGACAAAAAAGAAATACAAATTGACAACTATAAATCCTCCGAGCCGACAGAACAGTGAGACGTAAAGGAGGATGCGCTATTTACACACACAAAAGGCATATGGCAGAGATGACTATAAGTACCTCAAACATCTACGTAGAATGTGTAACAGCAAAAGTTGAAAAATTAAATATGGTACTAATTGTAATGTACAGACCCCCAAACACGCCAACCTCAAAATTTTCAGATTCCATTGCAGAGGTAAGGGAACTGGGTGAAAGATCTACACTCTCCAACCCCAAATATTTTTCCCCGTGTTGATTTTAATTTTCCATTCATGAAATATAAATGGATAGGAAAAAATATATGTATGCACCAGGACAAGGGGGCACACGGGAAGACCAGGAACAGGTAAAAATGCTACTAGCTCTAGCTGATGAATTTGTTAACGACAAGAAATAACAGGAAACGCAAAAAACAACTGCCTAGATTTGGTTTATTCACAAACAACAGCAACCTAATTGATAATGTAGAAATATCCCCAACTATAATATCGGATCACAACATTATTGAAATAACAACCAATATAAAAGCAACAGGAAAAGAAAGAACACGAACAACAACAGAAAGAAGCAAATTCGAAATTTTAAATTTTCATTCCAAAGCTATAAACTGGGAAGGTGTTGCATCCAGCATGGAAGTAATACTGTAGATTGGAAAACCATCTTCGAGGCCAAAACAACGGAAGAGATGCTAATGACCTTAGAGGAGAAGACGCTGGAAATTGTGGAAAGACATGTCCCAAAAATACAACAAAGAGGAAAGAGAAGCAAGTTCGAGAGACAAAAGAGGTCATTGTTCCGAAAGAGAAAAAGAGTGACTGCAAAATTAAGTAACTGTCAAGATGATAACATCAGAAAAATATTAAAAAAAACTGCAGAGTATCGATGACGTCATACAGGAACTAATCGAGAAGCATACAGAAAAAGAAGACGACGACGCTATAGAAGCGATAAAGGTTAACTCAAAGTACTTCTATAATTTTGCAAAAGGGAAGTCGAAAAACCATGCGAGTATCGGACCTTTGAAAAACGAAGACAGTGCTTTATCTGATGATCTAACAGAAATATCTGAAATATTAAGAGCTCAGTACGAATCATCTTTCAGTATCCGAAAATGTGACAAACTGATATACGCTAGAAACGCGTTCTTTGAAGAACTAGAACAAGGGGAAAGTATAACGGACTTTGACTTTACGACAGATGATATTACGCAAGCTATAGGGAAACTAAAAGCTCACTCAGCGGCAGGACCGGACAAATGAAATGCCACACTGATCAGAAACTGCAAGAATGTAATAGCTGAGCCCTCATATTGGATATGGAGACGATCACTAGACACGGGAGAAATACCGGGCATCCTGAAGAGCGTGAACATAGTCCTAATATATAAAGGAGGAGGTTGATCAGAGGCCAAAAACTATAGTCCAGTGTCGCTTACATCTCATCTTACTAAAATATTTGAAAGGATAGTTAAACAGAAAATTTATGACTTTTTGGAAACTCGGAAAAAATTAAATGATGACCAACATGGGTTTCGGTCAGGCAGATCATGCCTATCACAACTAATGGAACACTACAACAACATTATTGATGCACTTAAAAGTTATGAAAACTATGATGTAATATACACAGACTTTGTCAAAGCGTTCGACAAGTGCGACCATGGAATCATAATACATAAACTGAAATATATGTGAATAACGGGAAAAGTAGGGAAATGGATATATAATTTCCTTAGTGAGCGGCGGCAAGTCGTTACAGTACAAGGAGTATCTTCATCAGAATCAGAGGTCCTCAGCTCAGTACCACAAGGAACTACTCTTCATAATCATGCTAACTGACATAGATGAGGACGTTACCAGAGACAGCACAGTAACATCCTTTGCTGATGACACAAAGATCAGTAGAAAAATAAGAAACCCAGAAGATATAGGATTTCTACACACCGACATGAACAGAATGTACAAATAGACGGAAGACAACAATATGAAGTTTAACACTGAGAAATTTCAGCTGTTACGGTACGAAAAAAGAGAAGACCTAAAATCAATGGAATATTATACTCTAAATGGACAGGAAATTCGGAGAAATTTTAAAGCAAAAGATTTAGGGGTTGGATGATGCGAAATTTGAAACACAAAATAAGAGAGCAGTAAACAGAGCAAAGAGAATAACTGGGCAGATACTGAGAACCTTTAAACGAAGGGATAGGAATATGACTCCTCTACTGAAAACACTGATCATACCCAAATTGAAATACTGCTCGGTCCTAACATGCCCATATAAAAAAGAAGACATTAGACAGCTGGAAGGGATTCAGAGAAGCTTCACAGCCAAGATTAATGGGTGCAAAGAAATAAATTACTGGGAAAGGTTACGCGAATTAAACCTATATTCACTGGAAAGGAGAAGAGAGAGATACACCATTATTTACACTTGGAAAATAATGGAGAAGCTAGTCCCTAATCTTAATCTGAACCCTGTAACTCCCCAAACAACAGTGAAAAGTAGAAAAGGAAGAATGTGTTGTATTCCCAAATTAAAGGCGAGGCAGGGAACATCCTTAACCCTGAAAGAAAATAGTTTTGTTGTGAGAGGACCAAAACTGTTTAATCAACTGCCCAAAGACCTGAGGAACACGAATGGTGTTGCAGCGGACATCTTCAAAAGAAGATTAAACGCCTGGCTCAGAACAATCCCCGATGAACCGGGCGTACCTGGCTATGTGAGTGGAGAGTACAAGAAACCAACTCACTACTTCACCAAGCCAACTCGAGGGGAGGAATCATCGTACATATACATATATACAGGGTGTCCCATAAGTCCAGTCTCATAGGAAAATTTATTTTAAATTAAATTTACAAATGTAACACACTAGAACTAAAACAAATGTTCAAATTAATGTCTTGTTTTGGGACCTTTTTTTTTTTGTTACAAGCAGAATAACACGCAATGGCTATATGGAAGCGAGTTACACTCTTCCGGAGTGTAAGTCCCTTTCATATTTGAACATTTGTTTTTGTTCTGATGTATTACTTTTGTAAATTTAATTTAAAATAAATTTTTCTTTGGGCACTAAAGCGTTAATCCGATAACAGTTAATTAACGAAGTTAACTTTTTTTAACGGACTATTAACGGAAGTTAATTTCCATTTATCGTTATCGGACCAGTTAACTTCCGATAACTCGATATTTAGTCTGTTAAAGTCCGTTAACACGTTAACTGCGAGGAGTCATTCACGGAAGATCACCGCTCCGCGAATGAATTCAAACCGCCATAACTTCAATCTGCTTCCAGATCTCGCAAGGGGAGGTTGGGGATGCCCAAGAGGTCAAGACTAGCAGTTGGGCCTAACTTTGAGAAGTTGGTCTTTCTGAAGGGCAACCAGCACATTGTGTCATAGTCTTTAATAAATGTGCCTAAAATTTAATTTTACCTTTCAGTTCCCGCCATAATAATTCTCTGGTAAATTAAAATTTAGTTAATGGTTAGTGGTTACAGGGTTTCAAAACATGTAATCAGTACATTTTTTATTAAAAATAAAAAAAAAGTTATTAAGCAAAAAAGTTGCAAAACTTGATAAAATACAGTTAAATACCTATTTATTGTTGGATTTTGCATAAATAAGCATTTTCTATGGGTTTTAAAGCTTTTTCCTTGATTTTTTAAAATGTTAGTAAAGAAATAGTTATCGTTAACGGATTATCGTTAACTTCCGTTAACTCTGTAGTAAAATTATCGGATTATCGTTATCGGAGTTAAAAATTGGGGTTAACGGATTATCGTTATCGAAGTTAACTTTTTGGTTAACGGTGCCCACCACTGCATATATATATATATATATATATATATATATATATATATATATATATATATATCGTTATCGTTAACGGATTATCGTTAACTTCCGTTAACTTTGTAGTAAAATTATCGGATTATCGTTATCGGAGTTAAAAATTGGGGTTAACGGATTATCGTTATCGAAGTTAACTTTTTGGTTAACGGTGCCCACCACTGCATATATATATATATATATATATATATATATTTTTTTTTTTTTTTTTTTTTTTTAAGTTCGGGAAGAACCGATTCGCCTCTATTTAAAAGGGCATATCTCAGCGGAAAAACAAAGAAAAAGTGAGAGGAAAGACAGAGGAAAAAGAAAGGGTGGAGGGGACAGTCGAAGTGGAAAAAGACCAAGGATGACAAGGACTGCAGGGTCGAGCCCCATCATCCTTGGATGCTAGGGCCGGGAGGGCGCACGTGAAACCTCCAGGAACAAGCACGTACAAACGAGCACAAAGAGCACTCAAGAGCACGAGCTTAGAACCCCCTTGCGGGGATATATATATATATATATATATATATATATATATATATACAGGGTGATCCGTTTGGGTATAGATAAAATAAAATTGATGTGAAATGGAAACAGTAACATTGTATAATTTAATATTTGGCAAACAATGCCCACAAGATGGTAGATTGTGACAAACCTAATTAGTCTGCAACATGACCCCACTTCCGGACACGACAGAGGTCATAACGAGAGGCTAATTCTTACAACCACCTGCGTGTGGTTTAGTGATAGACCCCGTTTCTTCAAATGTGCGGTACCACTGTACTATGGAGTCGTATTTAGGAGCTTTTCGAACACCATACACACGGCAAAACTCACGCTGTACCGCTGTCACATTCTCAAACTTAGCAAACCAAATGACACATTTCGCACGTTGTTGTGCATTCGCGGCCATCTTCGAAATTGGCATACGTCTCATAAGTCTAGCAGTGGATGGCATAGCCTATTACAAACTCCCACATTTTATGACCACGCGTGCAACAGATGAGCGCTGTATCACTTCTTGGTAGATTCTTTCAGCGTTTTTGTTATCCATACCCAAACGGATCACCCTGTGTGTGTATATATATTATATATATAATATATATATATGTATATACTGGGTGTCCTATAAGTCCGGCATCATAGGAAATATAATAAAAAAAGGCAAAACAAAAGCTTTTATTTATAGAACGTGCTCAATATGTCCACCATTGTTTTCAATACACAAATTCAGACGTGATACCCAGTCAGCAAGCACACGGTGAATGATGTCAGGAGTAATGGTGTTACATGCCCCAATAATGCGCTGCCGCAAATGTTCAACACTCCTAATTTTCTCTGCGCATACCAGCGCTTTCAAGTGGACCCAGAGATAAAAATCTAGTGGCGTGAGATCCGGGCTTCTAGCTGGCCATTCCACAGGCCCTCGACGTCCTATCCAATGACCAGGGAATTGTTGGTACAGGTATTCCCTTATTTGGGTGCTGTAATGTGCAGGAGCGCCGTCTTGCTGGAACCATGTTGGGAAATTTCCTTCTTCGTTCAAGACACTGGGAAATGCTTCTTCCTTGAGCATACGTAGGTAGGTGCCTCCAGTGACATGTTCATCGAAAAAGAGGGGGCCTATGATGCGATCCTAGCGGGTGTTCTGTCGATTTACCTCATCATTTCCATAAAAAACAGCCTCGTCACAACAGAATGGTGGACGGGAAATTGGCATCCCGAGCATATGAATTATGGTTTGTAGAAATAGAAAAATATGAATTTCTCCTATGATGACGGACTTATGGGACACCTGTGTGGTGTGTATATATATATATATATATATATATATATATATATATATATATATATATATATTCAATAAAAATTCAAATTTTAAAGTTGTCCAACTTATATTCAATAGGATATGTTGTCTATATCATCACAAGGTTGTTTATGATTTTTTTATTCCTTTTTCCTCTTAATAAATTTTGTAGTGACAGCGAATATTGATAATTATAATCGTTTGGAATATGAAAGAAATAAAGGAGTTTAAAGCGTAAAACGTGCGGCAATTATTGTCTAAATACGGAATTGAAAATACTTGCAAAGAATAGAATAACGGAAGTGTTCCAATACTGAGAGAGAGAGAGAGAGAGAGAGAGAGAGAGAGAGAGAGAGAGAGAGAGGAGAGAGAGAGAGAGAGAGAGAGAGAGAAGAACTTTCCATACTGAGAGATAAATACTTTCATAGATGTCAAGAAGAAATAGTCTTATAGAACCTCAAAATCCCCGGGTGACATATATATATATATATATATATATATATATATATATATATATATTATATATATATTACCAAGTATAAGGTACTTAAATTTTTGATTTAGTTAAGCTACTGTATAATGCTGTAAAACTATAACTCTGTACTTTTTATATAATTTATGCTTTTCTAATTGTGTAATTAAAGTGCTCGTTAAATTAATGCGTTCGAAATGGTGCGGGTAATGAAGATTGGTCTTACCTGGTTTTAGTTGCGAAGTTCGTATGTATTGCTAAACTTTGCTCTTTACTTTTATGAGGCCAAAACCTCTAGTGACGAGTTCAAAGTGAGTTTTAGAATTTTTATTGTTTCGTTGTACTCTCGCTGCATATATATATGGAACCCTCTGTGCTGAAGTGAATATAACTATAAGGAACTTCCGGTTCTATACAAGTGAAGCTAATGACACTCCCTTTCGTACCTTCTGCACTAATAAAGGGTGTCCCAGAAGTCTTGGAGGGGTTTTATTTCGCTATAACTTTTTTCTTTTTCAATTAAAGTACCCTTGCTGCTATTAATGAAAATGGAATCCTGACAGTGCAACAAAGCGTGGCTATTGTGGAACTTTATTTGACAAACAACTCTTCCATCGTTGCCGCTCAAAAGCTTTTCGATTAAAATTCAACACACGTTTGCTTCTTCTTCTGATCGAGCTATTCGACGGTACGTCGCTAAATTTCTTATGGGAAAGGGTCAGGGAGACGAACCACGGACTGGGCGTCTTCGGACAAGCCGAAGTCCAACTCGGGTTGAGATGGTTCGTGAAAGCGTTGAGGAAAATCCACATCACTCCGACGACGCAGCCAGGAATTAAACATTTCCAGAAGTTCCTTACATCGAATTTTAAGAGAGGATATCAATATTTACCCGTACAAAATTCAAATTGTTCAAGAAATTAAACCACAAGATGATCAGAGTCGGATAACGTACGCTAATGCGATTTTAGATTTACGCACTGAAAATGAAGATTTTCACCAGATATTAAATTTGTAATTAAAATCGCAATAAATATATTTTCAAGTGTTACAAACCTTTTTTTATTTGATCCCCAAACAAAAACGTTATAGCCAAATAAAACCCCTCCAAGACTTCTGGGACACCCTTTATATACGGACAGCAACTCTGGGTGAATTATAAAAAAGGTTCCGGCAAGAACCCTAAATTTGCTACGCAACAGATCTTTCAGACTCCTACATACATAAATTACCCCCGAGATGCTCAGTTTCGCAAATGTTTGCTAACCACAATGTCTCGAGTTTCCAGGAGGTAATAAGACGTGCTCGATCCAGTTTAATGCAAAGAATTAAAAAATCATCCCAACTATTCATCAGTCCCGCGATATGTCTTCTAAGCTATGGAATACATGGTACGAAAACGTTTGTCTGTAGCTGCACTTAACTTCGACATTACTATTTTTCATTAATTGTATTTCTGTCTTTAGTATTAATATTTGCATTTTCATTATATTCTATTGTCAGTTTATATTATTAATATTTGTCATATGGAATAATGATCTATCGGTAAACATTTTTATTTCATTTTTTTTTTCTCGTTGGTAGGAGAGAGCCGAAATCAAGGCCTCCGAGGCTCAACGATGCCATTAATATTTATATGTGTATATATAAATTTTGAAAAGATTGCGTAGTGTGTTAAATGCGTGTATGTGTAGTGAAGAAAAGAGGGAGAAGTGTGTATTTGAGAGCATGCTGGACTGTTCGCAGGGTAGATGGGACACGGAAAAAGATCAGCTACGGAGGACAGTGACGGAGAAACGGGAGTTCCAGCACTCTCTCTCTCTCCTGCCTAACGTTCCCCCTGGAGTACTTCCCCGCGACGATTTTAAGGATATACACGCAGCCCGTCGCGATACGAATGTGCTTATCCCGATATTTCGTTGTGTCACGGCGAATTATCTTTAAAAATATTATCTTTTATCATGAAAAAAGGGGATATAATTAAGGTTAGGCTATAGGTTAAATTAGGTTTGGTTAGAGTTATTAAGTTTTTAAAATTGGGAGAGTCTCGCGATACGGGATTGAATATGTGAGAAAGTGTGTAAATGTCGCTGTTTTGTAGGAAGTCAAACATTGTTTTGTGTGTGTGTGAGACGAAATTTTATTACGGATAGAACTGAAATTGCAATAAAATTATATGGAATTATTCCGTGTTTTATGATGCTGTAGAGAGTACTGGAAGTGGTGGTGTTTCGCGAGTATGCTTACATTTAAGTTCTCTATTTCGTAGGTCATATGTACCCTGAAGGTCCACTTTTTTCTGTAAGAGTAGCACATATTAGGGTTTTTAATTGATACGTGTCCCGCATAACTTCGTTTATATGTAATTAATATATATATATATATATATTATTATAATATATATGTGTATATATTATATATGTGTGTGTGTGACGCTCAAATTTTGTGTTTACTGTAGGTAGTTTAAAATTAGTTTGTAAGTGGACGTAATTGAGATGATGATATAATATGTAATGGACTCTTTTAAGCATCATAATCATACTTGCGTTTATTACTTTTAAATGTACGTTTTATAATTAAGTTTTGCATAAAAGTTTTATGAATTGTTAATATAGTGTTCATGTTCTATTTTGAAATATAATGACTGCATTGTTTCGGGGTGATTTTTAAAGAAAAATTTAGTGGAAATATTTTTCGAAAGTTGATCACCGTAATTCATGCAGTGTATTGTAATTAAGGTGAATAAAGTAACCTTCTTATTACGTACCTACAAAAGTATTTACCACGAGAGAGAAAAGAGCCGAATCATTTTAATAAAAGCGCGCGTGAATTTACGACATCGTATCAAAACTTCAATGAAAAAGTATGCCTGGAAACCTTGTTTGACTTTAAGGTTTTCTTCTGTGGGACATTGTGAACACTGCAGCAGCAGCAGCAGCAGCAGCTTGATTGGGGCGAATACACACCATTAGACAGGAACATATTAATAAAAGTAGGTATTTTGTACTTGGCTTTAAATAGACACCGTAAACGATGCAATAATTAAAGCAATGTCATGTTACAGCGAAACCTCATTCACTATATAAGATTTTATAATAATGTACGGTTACGAAGCGTTCGAACTAATATATTAGATGAAGATTACCCCCGTCCATCCGACAGGCGTAAAGGGTGACAATGCATCGGAGAGTGGCATTGAGTTGGCGTTAAATCGGGCGAAGAGTGCGGACGATAGACATGGCTTTAAAATCTCTGAGAACGGATCGTTGAGGCGATAAAAGCGCTCTTAAGGCGAAAGGTATGATGGATATCCGTTTTAATTACTCGCTTCTTCCCCTCCTGAGAAGTCTGTTGCCGGCCTTTCTCTTCCTGTTGAGACCTTTTGTTTTGCCCTTTATCGCCTCCGACGAAGGTCTTCAAAGCGGACCCGCAGATAGACAGAATGCAAATATGAGCTCGCCGAGGAATGATGGCGCAAAATGCTGCATTCCCGTCAAAGACTTTTAATAATAGCTTGTACGTATTCAAAATGCAGTAACCGTCCTTATAATTTATCTTATTTGTGGGTTTGGCTTCCAAATGCAGTTTAGTGTGTTATGGAAAGAGCTGCTCCTACTTCGTCCTAAGCCCTTTTGAGATCGGGGATTGGCTGAAGAGGCTGTGTATGTGTGTCTTTGGGCTCATAATATACATATTTTATTCATGCTTCATCGTAACAGAATTTCTATCATAATGAACTTTCTCGTGTATAGATTATAAAATTAAATAATTCATTAATGTTGAACGGTAACATTAAAACAGAAATCAATAATCGCTTATAAACATTTCAATGAACCTCCAACTACACGCAGACAACTGCCAAATTAACTTCGAAGCCACCTATTGCATACTAAACTCGTAATAAATACAGTAAGAATGGTCGCATTAAATTTAAGTTTAAGATAATGTGAAGAGTTCACAGTCTATACAAAAAGACCTACGAGTATATATATATATATATATATATAATACGAAACATTTGTTACAAAAACTATAATGAGGAGACGCCTTTATTTATATTGTGCACTGTTAATGTTAAGTTTATGCGCATGCCCGAAGCTTCGTTAGTGATAATTCATTATTTATGCAGTTTTTATATCATCGGTGTCATTGTTTGTAGTATATAACGAATATTATCATTTGACGATACGCTGCAAATGAGTAAACCGCGCACACACACACACACAAACACACACACACACACACACACACATTATGTATACTATACAATATATATATATCTATATATAAGCAAACAACCACAGGAAAAGGAAACACAAAAATATATCACGAAAGCGCTCGGACTTTGTGTTTCCTTTTCCTTGTGGTTGTTTTCTTATTAATAAGGTCACGTGTTTATTTTGTGATTTTAGTGCATATATAATATATATATATATATATACATTCAACTGCAAAGAACACGCAGTATAAATAACGTAAAGAACGACGCTTGTATAGGAGATATTCCGCGCAAGACGAGAGAGAAAACGGAACAAATGAAAAAATGAAGTACCACCTGGGAATCGAACCCGGATCTTCCGATTGCCGGTCAGACGCGATACCATTACACCATGGACTTCACTCTTCCAAATGCCGTAATTCTTCTACATACTCGCAGAAACCAATGCCCCAAGGGGGCACCTCCCGCATGCCGTAACATTATATACATTCAACTGCAAAGAACACGCAGTATAAATAACGTAAAGAACGACGCTTGTATAGGAGATATTCCGCGCAAGACGAGAGAGAGAAAACGGAACAAATGAAAAATGAAGTACCACCTGGGAATTGAACCCGGGATCTTCCGATTGCCGGTCAGACGCGATACCATTACACATGGACTTCACTCTTCCAAATGCCGTAATTCTTCTACATACTCGCAGAAACCATGCCCCAAGGGGCACCTCCCGCATGCCGTAACATTATATACATTCAACTGCAAAAGAACACGCAGTATAAATAACGTAAAGAACGACGCTTGTATAGGAGATATTCCGCGCAAGACGAGAGAAGAAACGGAACAAATGAAAAATGATACCACCTGGGAATCGAACCCGGGATCTTCCGATTGCCGGTCAGACGCGATAACCATTACACCATGGACTTCACTCTTCCAAATGCCGTAATTCTTCTACATACTCGCAGAAACCAATGCCCCAAGGGGGCACCTCCCGCATGCCGTACATTATATACATTCAACTGCAAAGAACACGCAGTATAAATAACGTAAAGAACGACGCTTGTATAGAGATATTCCGCGCAAGACGAGAGAGAGAAAACGGAACAAATGAAAAAATGAAGTACCACCTGGGAATCGAACCCGGGATCTTCCGATTGCCGGTCAGACGCGATACCATTACACCATGGACTTCACTCTTCAAATGCCGTAATTCTTCTACATACTCGCAGAAACCAATGCCGCCAAGGGGCACCTCCCGCATGCCGTAACATTATATACATTCAACTGCAAAGAACACGCATATAAATAACGTAAAGAACGACGCTTGTATAGGAGATATTCCGCGCAAGACGAGAGAGAGAAAACGGAACAAATGAAAAATGAAGTACCACCTGGGAATCGAACCCGGGATCTTCCGATTGCCGTCAGACGCGATACCATTACACCATGGACTTCACTCTTCCAAATGCCGTAATTCTTCTACATACTCGCAGAAACCAATGCCCCAAGGGGGCACCTCCCGCATGCCGTAACATTATATACATTCAACTGCAAAGAACACGCAGTATAAATAACGTAAAGAACGACGCTTGTATAGGAGATATTCCGCGCAAGACGAGAGAGAGAAAACGGAACAAATGAAAAAATGAAGTACCACCTGGAATCGAACCCGGGATCTTCCGATTGCCGGTCAGACCGATACCATTACACCATGGACTTCACTCTTCCAAATGCCGTAATTCTTCTACATACTCGCAGAAACCAATGCCCCAAGGGGGCACCTCCCGCATGCCGTAACATTATATACATTCAACTGCAAAGAACGCAGTATAAATAACGTAAAGAACGACGCTTGTATAGGAGATATTCCGCGCAAGACGAGAGAGAGAAAACGGAACAAATGAAAAAATGAAGTACCACTGGGAATCGAACCCGGGATCTTCGATTGCCGGTCAGACGCGATACCATTACACCATGGACTTCACTCTTCCAAATGCCGTAATTCTTCTACATACTCGCAGAAACCAATGCCCAAGGGGGCACCTCCCGCATGCCGTAACATTATATACATTCAACTGCAAAGAACACGCAGTATAAATAACGTAAAGAACGACGCTTGTATAAGATATTCCGCGCAAGACGAGAGAGAGAAAACGGAACAAATGAAAAAATGAAGTACCACCTGGGAATCGAACCCGGGATCTTCCGATTGCCGTCAGACGCGATACCATTACACCATGGACTTCACTCTTCCAAATGCCGTAATTCTTCTACATACTCGCAGAAACCAATGCCCCAAGGGGCACCTCCCGCATGCCGTAAATTATATACATTCAACTGCAAAGAACACGCAGTATAAATAACGTAAGAACGACGCTTGTATAGGAGATATTCCGCGCAAGACGAGAGAGAGAAACGGAACAAATGAAAAATGAAGTACCACCTGGGAATCGAACCCGGGATCTTCCGATTGCCGGTCAGACGCGATA